>JAHBCN010003237.1:0-78012 GCA_019359885.1 Listronotus oregonensis | reverse complement strand
TCGGCCAAGGACACGTTGAATTTTAGCATATTTCTGCAGCATTTATGGGTTGTCATAAAAATTTAAAAAAAGGCAGCATGATTTATATACATATATCATAGACATAAATAATCCTTAAATATTCTTAAATTATTACCTCTCTTTTATATTCGGGACAGTCCATAAGGGCTAAGTACTAACGTATCATAATGCCTTACATAAAGTAAAAAGCAGTTTACTGATAGCAGGTGTAAAAATTTAAAGCTAAAGGGAAAGGACAGGCGTAAGGGAAAGGAGTAAACAAAGTGGAAAGTGCTAAGCTTCTCTAATTAACTTAAGGAATGCAAGACAGTCGCACTGCTTGTTGAAGGAATTATATTTCAAAATTGTTTAAAGAGAAAACCGTAAAGTATCTATTAAAAAGTGACAGGCCCCCTTCAGCTGTTTGGTAGAGTAGACGAGGAAGCTTCCTTTTAAGAAGGAAAAAAATTGCTTTAGTTGCAATTACTGCTTTTTATATCCAAATTTTCTGTTGACAATTATACAGATTACTGGTTTATTTTACTGATAAAAAGTTTTTATGGTAATGTTGGGATCTGTATATTCCCTGTAAATATAATCGGTAAAAACATTGATTATTACGTATAACATGTTAATTAATAAACATTTTATTTAATTAAAAACAAATGTGCTTCAATTTGGCTTTTTCCTCTATTTCCAATATCGCGATGTCTAAATCACATAGTAAATCCAGAAACGACAACGCTCTTGCAAAGCATTTCGGATTTCTGACCATTCCGACGTTTCTCGTCGCCCCACAGGAATCGGCCGCTTGCTTTCGGTCCACGTCGGGATCCTATTGTTGGTAGCGTTTGTCGTTTTAAATTTTAGCTTTTCCTGCTCGACAAGTGAGCTGGCAGAGACATAAGGTAAATTTTGTGTGAAGCTATATCGGAATTATTTAAAAAATCCGTCACATGCTTAACTGATCTCGTATAAAAGTTACCAATGAAACTATTTAGTTTTCGAGTTGGATAAATGCTTGTTTAATGTCGGTAATATAAAGTAAATAATATTAAAAAATGTATTGTATTAAGTGGACTTTACTACTTAGGTACGAATTTCCATGTTTTTTCATGTTTTTTTTAACTTTTAAAACTAACCAGAACTAACCATTCGTAAATATTTTAAATATAAAAATTTGCACTAGCACTATTTATATACTCTCACCAAAATCGGCAATACTTTCTAGGTTAATTTGTGTAAACAAACACAAATAAACAGAAAAATAGAATTTTAGTCCATTCAAAACGCGGGTACTGGGTGCCCAATTTCGCTGCAAGTAAAAGCTATCTTCAGGGTACGTTTTTGGGTTCGCTGATTTCGTCAGCTGTTAAATTCAACTGTATATATATATATATATATATATATATATATATATATATATATATATATATATATATATATATATATATATATATTATATATATATATATATATATATATATATATATATATATATATATATATATATATATATATATATATATATATATATATATATATATATATATATATATATATATATATAATCTAAAGTTTTTGTTAAAAGATGTGTCTACCACAGTGCTGGAGTTGTAATGGTTTTTGGCATTATTTTTGGTTCTAGGTCCCGTCTAGTGTTCATCAGAGGTAACCAGATATAGCCAGATTCCTTTATATTGTGTTTAAAATATGTGTAGAAGAATCTTAAATTTTAAACAAGTCTTTTAAACTTTGGCTGCACTTCGACATAAGCTTAAATAAGGTTTTCTAGGGGGATATCGGCCACCTAAAAAAACTATGCTTAGACTCACTAATGTGTTTCACATTACTATTTTAATTTTTTGATATGTTTTCTTTGAGAGTACAGGCCTTAAAATTATCTACGCACGGGGTATATAGTCATTTATGAAAAACGTTATAAAAGAAAAAGCTTTCAGGATTTCCTAAGTTTTTAGAGCAAAGTTTCTTAGTTTAATTTTTTTCTTTTAATTTCATCTTGACAACGGTGGCCGACTTGTCGTCGAAACGTAGATTAGTATTTTTGATTTTTGGTTTTTTTGGAGGGTTTTTCTTCTTTTTTGTTGCAGGCGATCTGCTGGTTCATAGGGGTCAATAGGGCTGAGCAGGCTCAGTTCGCTATACCCCGAGACCTGGACCGAAGTGGTCCCATTTTCTAGAAAATTTCAAGACTCCCAAAGAAAACATATCAATACATGAATCCGCCACAAAACTATAGAAAATATTCTAATAAAAGTCACAAAACAGGGAAAACCAACAAATATAAGTTTTGCTGTTTAAACCCTAAAATTCAAAATGTGTTATGTCGGAATCGGCTAAAATCAACTTATTTTAATATCTTTTTATGATAATTAGGACCAAAACTTAAATAAAAAGGTCAATTCGTACAAATTTGTGTACAACTTGACCCGTTTAACACTACCTTTTTAAACGAATTATACTTCGTCAGACAGCGGTGTTTTAGCACTAGTTTCTAGTAATTATCTTTTTGTTTTTATCAAAATAACCTGAAGGGTAAAAAAATGCCCTACAAAATTACTAAAAACGTTTTTTGGTAAATAAATCAGACACTAAAAAAGGATCTTTTTTAGTAGTAATAGAAATCGGCTATAAAATCGTGGAAATTTATTAAAGTTACGTTACCAGCAAACTTTTTTTTCTGATTTAATTTTTTTAAAACATTTTTCGTTTAATGATCCGTTTTGCTAAAAAATAATATTGACAGTTTTTCATAAAAATCAAATAACGCTACTAATAAAACAACAAGAAAATAAAAGCATATTAAGTAATACCAAAAATGTAAAATTAACGCCAAGTTTTTCTCCAAAAATCACGTTCTCTAACAGTACTAAGATCTAAAATTAGACAAAGTTCTCTTTTGACTCGGCAAGTTCTTTACTGATCTATCTGTATTAATGAATATTCTTTTTTTCTTAATAGAAGGCTAAGATTTTTGGATAGAAACTTGACCCCTAGTTTATATAAGTATTTTTGGTATGGCCTCTTCTCTCTTTTTTAAGTCCAATGAATGGAATAAAATTCTGCTACATTTTAACTTTTAAAACAATTATGATTTCAGAAACTCAGGTTCAGTCAGATTGCAAACTTCTAAAATATCCATAAATATACGATATAACCGTTCCTGCTTCAGGGCGTTCCGAGTAAAAATGTGCGATTTCGAAAAGTCTTTTACTTTGTCTTAAAACCTACCTACATACCAAATTTTAAGTTTCTACTTTTTGGGAAGTCCCCTATAATTTTGATGAGGCAATGAGTAAGTGAGTCAGTCAGTTAGTCAGTCATTAGTAAAATGGGAAATTTCCAAAATCGGATAAATTTCCAACTTTTTTCACAGGTGATAAAACTACTTATGTAAATTTACATACCAAATCCCTTTACGTGAAACGATAACGAAGTTATGATAGGAAGGGAAAATAGGCTGAAACCTTTCGTGTAATATACACACAGCGTAAGTCAAGCTGGAACATGACCAATTATTAAAAAAGTAAGTACTCAAAAAACCTTACTTAAGAAAATGTGCTAAATGACCTCCATTTTGCAAAATACACATTAAAAATAAAATTAAACTCTGTCTAATATCTCAGGAATATCAAAAAGGTTACCAGCATTTAAAATTTGCGTCAATAAATCTTGGTCAAAGTTTACTGGAGTTTTGCAAACTTTTTTTATTATGAGCGCTACACAAAAGAAGTCACACATGAGAGTCTGAAGAAGGTGGTGGCCATTTTATGGGTGTAATATCTTCCAATAAATTGGTTGGGATATTGGTCATAAACAATTTGATTCTAAAAAGACTGCAATTTTATATTTAAATTTAAAGAAACATATTTTTTATATAAACAAGCAGTAATTTTAAAATATTTTTAACATATTTTAGAAGAGGTTTACAATATTTTTGTAAAATTCTATTATAACCTCAACAAAATAAGCCCTAATGATATTAAATGCAATGTATTAGTATTTAATTAAGGCAATACATCTGAGACCTGCCAATAGATATCACAGTCACACAATAAATCACCCGAAGGCCTACTGGTCCAACGTCTCTGTAAAGGTTTTCAGGTCTTTGGCCCTCTCGACGTGTCTCGTCGTCCCTTAGGGTTCGCCTTACTTGCTTTCCATCTACATCGGCTTTCCATTGTTGTGTTACGTTTACCGTCCTGGATTTTCACATTTCCAGGAGCGTGACAAGTACACAGGCGTAGTCCCAGATATAAAGTACTTTGTGTCGATGCGCTGTTTTATTGCTTTTAGATATTTTGTATGGTTTATGCTATTGTTAAAATATTGCAATCAATTTTGAATTACAATAAAGATATTTTTATTGTATTTCTAAGAAAAAATATATAATAATGTAATGCGTAAGACATTTTTCTTTCTCTTGGAACAATTTAATTTACAAAGGCTAAGTACGAGGGGGATTCAAGTATGTCCCTGAATTTTTTTTTCTAGAATCAAACAAATGGCTCTAGACGCAATTTCGTTTTAGTCTTCTTGCAATGGGGTATTTAGAAGGCACGAATAATACCATAAGCGCTTTATTTGGGTTTATTAAGGATTTGTGAAAATAAAGCAGCAGGCACTTCATGATTTTGGTGCGCAACGCAAAATAGTTAGCTTTTGCAAATGAGGGTGCCAAACCAAGTAATGTTTTGTAGGGACCTTATTAAAAATCCAGGTGTTTATTTGGTAAAAGAGGCTTAAGAAAGGCCGTAAATAACGCTTACAAATTTGAGCATTGACCTGATTAAAGACCTTATTCTTGCCAATAAAAAATATTCAAATTTCTTACTTACCTAGGATGAAATCTGGATTCATCAGCTTCCAAAAACCGAGTCCTACCTACTAAAGATAATGAGATGCAGCTTGTGGGTAGTAGTTATTTGTATAACGTCCTAAGTGTTTGGACATAGTTGACGCAAATGGTTAAATATCCAAAAAGCCGTCACCTTAATGTAATTGCAATTATTTTTATATTTATCGGTTTTTTATAGGTAATCCTTTTTTACCTTAAGACTTTACACAATTTTTATGGAAAATGGGTTTCTGCCAATTTTTTGAAACTTTGCAAATTGATAGTTTTAACGCGCTAATCAAACTTCTCAATGGGCACGAAACCCGATAACCCCCTCAAAGTAGTTGAATTTTAAGGTATATATATATATATATATATATATATATATATATATATATATATATATATATATATATATATATATATATATATATATATATATATATATATAATATATATATATATATATATATATATATATATATATATATTAGGTAAAATTATTTGGGTAATTCCAGAAAAATAAAACACCATCAGAACCATTTTCAAGTAAGTTTTATTGATTTCGTTTACACATCCTAATTACATTTAAAACAAATGACACCCCAAATAACAGAGGTCGTTCACAAATGTATTTGAAATAAATTAAAAACCAAGAACTAGGGCATTCTTGGAAATGCGTGAGATTTTTGTATCAAACATAGAACAACAGGGAAAATGGTTTTGTGAGGAACTTACTTGTTTAAAAACGTGATAATATTTGTTCTTTGTTGCTTTGCAGGTCTTTGTATTAATGTTTGTATATCAACCTGTTTAATTACCGCAAGCACACGTTTAGAAAAATAGATACTAAAGCAAAATAGCGTTTTCAAATACATTAAAGTTAATAAATCTCATTTAAAAGGACTAGAATTACCTAAGAAGTATCTTTCTCTACTATTTTGGTTTTTTGAATGGAAATTCTTTGAAAATATATGGTTGCAAATATACCTATATTTGTTAAATAACCATAGAATTATGGGGAAAATGTGGTTTTTCCTTATATCCACTTACTAACAATATTTTTTTTTTCTGAACCATATATTATTATAATGAAATGTTTCTCTCTTTGCATTTATTTCCTCAGACATCCTGAACAATACATGTAGCAAATATTGCTTCCAAATAAGAATTGAGTACACAACTCTTCTATTAAAAAATACCGTATTTCCAAGAACGTCCTTAATAATGTTTGTGAACGTAGATAAATGATTTATGGCCAATTGTTAAGTTCCAAGAAAAAACCAATAATTAAATAGAAAGGACAATCATTACTATTTTTTTCAGTATCCATGGGGAAAATGTATAGAAACTTATTACATATTTTTGTATAAAAAATAATGGACATTACTTTTAAACCCTATGATTGACGGTGCTTACAAAAATATATTTTTGTTGGATTTAGACAATTAGAATAATTTTATCAGAAATAATTGTAAATATTTATTTATGTTTAAGGTCGATTGATATTAGATAAAGAAAATAATTGGGTTTTCAGATATTCTTTAAAATAAAGACATTTTAAAAATATCCTATAAGCTTTAAGCTTTATGCTTCAAAATTTTAGTGACAAAAAGTAGCTTTGCAGTGGTTTTAGTAATGCCTTTTAAAACATATATCAGTAATCTTAAGTAGTACGTCTTCAATAAAAATATGTAAAATGCTCTAAATCTAAAAAACTTTTAAGGTGTTTAAAAATATCTGATCCCGTACTCAAAATAAAACATTAATATTGTGTACTTTCCACAGAAAGGGAGGAGTAAGTGGAGGTAAGAGCAACATTTTAAACAAACTGCTGGTCAGCGACTCTGGCCAGCATGCGGACGACCCGAGCTCGATTCTCTTGTCCCGAGAGACATAAATATGCGAACAACCTTTCCCTGCGTCGAAACACCGCTTCCCGTGAGATCGGCGAAGTTAAGCGATACCGGGCACAGCTAGTAATTGGATGGGTGTGACAACAGTGACCACCCTGTGCCGTTGATTCTGGTTCGAAACCCACTCTAAACTGTAGATTTCGTCTGGATGACATTACACAGACGCTTATGGGGTAGTTTGAGGTAGTAGTTATTTGTATAACGCCCACGGTGGCACTACCGCGTTGTTTAAAATGTGCTATGAAATATAATATCCGCATGTTTCGGTGCATGGACTGCGTTAATGGAATGGGGGAAAATGGGTTAAACCTCTAAAAACCCGGAACCCACGATACCTAGTACTAAGGCTCCATATTAGCCTTCGTGGGTTGTTAAAAAGATAAAAACGAGTTTTTATATTATTAATATGAGACCTAAAGGTCTGGAGGTTGAGAGGAGAAGAAAAGTTCACAGTTTAGATACTCTAGGGATGAAAGAGAGGATAAAGGAGGAAATATGGTGCTTCTCCAAAAGAACTTTAGAGAAATGCAAGAGGGTACTACTTGGTATCATCCCATTTAAAGATGCTGGGCGAAGAATTACATTGACTAATTCTTCAGAGCGGCAGCCGTAAATATACCTCTAAATGAGAGACGGGTTTCCTAGAGCTCGTCGGCGAATAAAAGAAGAAATCTTTCTTGTTAGAGTAGAGTAAGACAAATGGCTCTACTTTGGATGGAGAAAAATAGTAAAAATAGAATAATAAAATATATCAAAAATAAGGGTTGTAGAATATTTTATTTCCCAGACCGATAAATTGGATAGATTAGAAAGAAAACATGCATTCTAGTTTAAAAGAAAATTCCAGGCTTTTTAAAAGCTGCTGTGGCTTTAGATGTAATAAGTTTAAATCAACTAAGGTCAATTTTAAAAATAACGTTTGAAATATTAAACCATCTTCTGTTTTACAAAACTTGGATGCTTCTGAGGAGGAGATGAACATTTTTTGGAGGTAAACTTGTTGGTGTCTTATGGGCATTAAACTGGTCAACATTTTTTGGTGTTTTAACTCAATATTAAGTAAAAGCTCTGGAAAAGAAATGAATATTAGGACAAATGCTATTATCGTCAACAAAACTATAAATGTAAATAATCGTGAATGAGAGAAGATCTTTAATGTGAAATAAAGATAGAACTGCTACTAGTACTGAACTTTGGGTAACACCAGAAGGGGTTCAGTAAAAGCTAGAAGAGTGACTATCCACAATAAATAATACTCGTGTATTAGAAAGAGAGCTGAAGATCCACATTCTAGGCGGCAAACTCTAGAAAAAACTGGATATATGCCTGGGATATGTGGGATGATACTACGAACTGCAACTTTGCAAAAATAATGCTGAGCTATCCAGATAAATCAATAGCAAAAAAAAACCTTATGATGTCCAGAAGGAACCTCCGAACACTAATGGGCGTTCTAACTGGCCACTGCGGGCTACGAGAGCCCCTATTTAAAATGGGTCTAACGAACACAGGATTATGTATAGGCTGTGAACAAGAAGATAAGACCGCGAAACACATTCTATGCGATTGTCCCGCCCTCACATTTAAACGGAACTCCATGCTGGGCACAAACTGGCCGTTACTGGCCGAAATTAGGGAGATTCCACATAAAGACGTCGTCAACTATTTTAAATCAATAGGTTGGACGACGCAGTGAATCTCCCGCCTACTAGAGGCAACACAAAGGACCTACTGAGGTTTAGGTGCAGTGGTATATTACCACCCTCTGAACATTCAGATCAGATGCCTAGGATGTGTCAAGGAAAGGTACTTGTTCCAATTAGGTAAAATATAGTTAGAATATGTGTTTTTTTTTTGACGAAATTAATTCAGATAGTGGCCTAGATTTTTTAAATTATTTTAAAATTTGCAATTTATTGATGATTGGTCATAGTAAGGGTATTAAACGGAAAAAAGTTTAAATTTCTTTTAGATTTTAGGGTTTTTTTTCAATCTTGGGACAGTCCACTATAGCCTAAGTACTAACATACCGTGGGTGTCTTGATTTTACTTATAGATTAGGCTTGTTTAATAAAGACATATGGTATTACGTTAAATTATTTATAATCTAAATAATTTTTAAATTTAATGGTTCCCAGATTGAGTTATTAACTGGCGAAAGGGAAAATTTCTGTTGATAGTTCGGGTTAGTTTAGGGCAAAGAAAAATTGTTGATGGTTTAAACGTTTAATTCGCAATTTCCAGAAAACTTATGTGGCATTTTTCTTACAAATAAATTAATTAGAGAACTGTTTCCATGTTGTATAGTTAATTACGCTAGTAAATTATGCTACACCAAACATACATGTAATGTGTATTAATAAAACCAAGCAAATATGACTAAATATATAAGTCCATAAGTTTATGCAAAAAAATTACTATAAAATATTTTTTGCAAATTAATATCGGTTCAATTTTGTTTGCTTACCCTGTACATCTGAATGTATGCCAGGTATTTAAAACTTTTAAAAATACCTGTAAATGTATGAATTAAGGATAAAGTATAACGGTATAAATTGTACGTAATGTGCCCATTATTTAATAAACAAAAACTAAAAGTAAGTAGGATATTCCACTAAGAACCATCCGATACCGCGAATCACTAAGACTTTTATAGGAGCACCTCTTGGTTAGTTTGAGTGGCCTGTTATAAAAAATTAAAACCAAGTATTTTCATTTTCTTTTATATCATTAAAAGTAAATTTTATTTGTTTGTTCCGTAAAAAAGTGAAACAACAACACCTTGCTGAGTAACTTTATATTTGATATCTTCCAAACTAGCCTGGATTTGCAAGAAATTGCTTTAAAATATCGTTTTTTCTGGTATGTCTTGATTGACCAGAGAAGAAAGGAGTTAAAAGTATCATAATTTTGGCTTGTAGAATTCTCTGATCGTCCACCTTTACTTAAGTTTAACACCTATTTTAACTCTCTTTTGTATATTGTTCCAAAAATATTATTTTTCTTTTTCCAAAAAAAAAATTGTTAGCGTTTTTATTTACCTTCTAAAATTTGCCAGTTAGAACATCCATTGTTTTTTTTTCTTCTAGCTATGTTGACGTGATAATTCGGTGAATTTATTTTCAATGTGCATCTATAAGTGTTGTAAGAGTATTTTCAATGTGTACAGTGTGTCAAAGAGTTAAGACTTTTAAGGACAAAAAAAAAAGGCTTCAACATTCCGGAGCACCCAGATGTGCATTGCAATAGTTTAAATTTTTCGAGTAAGTCAAAGGCTTTGATGTGGTCCAAAGCTTAACTAAACCGAGGTTTGTGTTAAACAATGCAGGAAGTCGCTCTCCCGCTTGCTAAGCTTTGATACGGGGTGGACGGTGGATCGAGCTAGAGATTGACAAGCATCAAGGCTATAAAAGGAGCAGATTTTAAGTAACCCTCAAGCAAGTCCTTTCCGGGTTCAGTATGAAAGTCAATGACTGACATACGCGGTTGCGGTTTGGCTCAAAGTAAAAACTACTATTACAAATATACACAACTAACCAAACTGTGAATGATCAACAAGGTGGAAAGATAAACACAGAGATTAGGAAATTGCTATATCTACAAATACATCTACTTTTGGCATTGATTTTAAAATATGTTTTAAGGCTGAAAGTTAATGATTACAAAACTTTATATAAGAAATGTAAAATATATAACCTACTAAGTATTGATTATATCAAATCTCGATAATGTTTTTACACAATAAAAAATACATTTCTGTAAACCTAACGACAAAACATTTTACCTTTTACAAATATTAAACCCAATTAATTAAATAACTACAAAGGATATGGCTTCATTTTAATGTAAATTGGCCTTTGGTTCTAATTTAGTATGGTACAGACCGGGCCAAAAAAAACTTTTGTACCATTGCCAAAACTTTCTGCCTACTGAGTGTATTTAAAAAGTGGGTCTAAATTAAGCCATATTGACCTTTTACACCTCTATTAAAATTATTATCTACAGTTAATTCCAACTATTTAGATAATATAAAAAACAATAAAAAGTGCTTTCATATTTCTAAAGAGTTCAAAGGCAATTTGCAACTGAAGAAGATCAGTCCCTGCTATTGATATTATATTCAATGCCATAAAATTGCTGTGTAAACAGAAATAACCGGTAGACCTAATAATTTTTGGTTTTATTTATTGGTAAATCTTGCACTCTGAAAGATTTCAAAAAGTTTTTTATACATCTAGGTCTACATATCCAGGCAATTTTCTGCTTGTTAGCTACTATTCTATTGTTTTTCGTATTATCTAAATAGATGCCACTAACTATAAACAATAACTTTAATAGAGGTGTAAAAAGTCAATATGGCTTATTTTGGAACCACATTTTAAGTGCATCTGGTAGAGCTAGAAACTTTTGGCAATGGTAAAAAAGTTTTCTTGTGGCCTATAATAAAACATATTAAAATAAGAACATTTTTGGCAAAAGGCCAATTTACATTAAAATAATGTTATATCCTTTACATTTTAAATGGGAAATGGGTATTTCTTTCACTTAAAATAATATAATCTTGAAGAAATATTTTCCTTCATTATTTCTTAAATTTAAATGTCTTTACATTATTTCAAAGCTTTATATTTTATGCTTGCCTCATGAATAAGGGCTATCTGCAGTATGTTTAAAGTGCTATTTAGTACAGAAACATGCAAATTCTTGTCTTCAAGAAGTTAGGTCATGTACCAGATACAACAATTTCTAAAGAAAAATTCAAAAGATAAATTTCTGGTCTTACATTTTTGTTTATTCTTTAATAATTTTATTAAAAAAAGATTAGGTATTTAGCTTGGCTAAAAAATTATATAATTGGATATATTTCCACATCAGTCTTTTGTTAATTTTTCTCTTAAATTTTTCTTTAAAAATAGGTGTATTTAAATTAAAGAGAATAGAAAAGGTGAGGAAGAGTTTTTATACCCTTAACCATTAAAAAATGCCAAAAACATGCGACTTGTGATACGTTAAGCGGCCGATCCGGTCTGTCAAATTTTTATATCATTTTTATTTAAAGTTGTTTAAAAACACGATTTTGCTTTTCGGAATTTCGTGTCATGCGCCTTGCTGGTTTTTAAATTTAAAGTGGTAGTGCGTTGACGTGAAATCCTGAAACGCTTGATTCAAATTTTGCCGCCTCTCAAATTAAAGATTGAGTTTTCCCTTTTCTGTTCTTTTTAACCTTAATTTGATACATTAGCTTAGTTTCTTTAGATAAGAATTTGTATGGTTTTGTGTTAATTATAGTTTTAACCATATGGTTCAGAAAAAACGAACGAAAATATTTCTTTTTATGTATGCAAGAGTAGAAGTTACTTTTTTACATATTCTTCATGAATAATTACCTATATAAAAAATTTATTCATTGATTTACAAGATATTCCTAACATGCATGTTAACAATTTTTTGGTAAATAATCATGTGTTGTTTGAAAACTTTTGCTTCTTTATGTGTTTTAGTCTTGGGTTATGTGATATAAATTTAACAATATTTAATTAGGATTCCCGAGTTGTTTAAACTGCACATTGCAGAGATATGTTTATTATGTATTTTCAACATGTCTTAAGCCCAAAAGTAAGTAAGCATTGCACGATTTTTTTTTGGCATACATGCAAAAAGAGAACGCTTCAGTCTAAGTCCCAGGGTATGGATTTATGCACCCACAGAGCGCATAGAGTCGATTGACCATTATGAACTTGCAGCTCACCTAAAAAACTGATTCTTTTAAAAATTAAAAAACCTATTGAAGTTTTAATAATCAATGTATTCTCCGAGACCGGACCAAAAACGCTCTTTACTTGCATGCCTCACAAGTGTTCGTAAAAATATTTTGTAACAAATGAATTCGCTACGACATTATAGAACATATCGATAACTGATTATTATATAAATAACCGTTCGGCATAAGTCAAAGTTTTGAATAAATTATAATATATTATTGGTATTATAATTAAAGAAACATATTCTCCATAAATAATAACTTATATGAAGAATTTATTCATTGATTTACAAGATATTCCTAACATGCATAATAACAATTTTTTTCGTAAATAATTATGTGTTGTTTGAAAATTTTTGCTTTTTTATGTGTTTCAGTCTTGGGTTATGTGATATAAATTTAACAGTATTTAGTTAGGATGCCCGAGTTGTTCAAACTGCACATTGCAGAGATATGTTTATTATAGAATAATTCAAAAATTAGCTATTTTCAACATTACTTAAGCCCAGAAGTAAGTAAGCATTGCATTTTTTTTGGCATACATGCAAAAAAGGACCGCGCTTCAGTCCAAGTTCCGGGGTATATAAATTACGAACTTGCAGATCACCTAAAAAACTGATTATTTAAAAAATCAATCAAACCAATCGATGTTTCGATTATCAGTGTATTCCCCGAGACCGGATCAAAAACGGTCTTTACTGGCATGCCCGATAAGTTTTCGAAAAAATATTTTGTAATAATTGAATTTGCTACAACAATATAGAACATATCAATAACTAAATATTATATAAGAAACAGTTCGGCATAATTAAAAATATAAATTTAGTGAGTTATGAGCCTTTGGTACATCCTGGATTACAGCTAATGTTTTTAAATTACAGTTGTTCATCCCGGTATTTAAACAATAACATATATAATATATGTATATATATATATATATATATATATAAAATATATATATATATATATATATATATATATATATTTATATATATATATATATATAAATATATATATATATATATATATATATATATATATATATATATATATATATATTTAAATAATTAAATATATTATTAATAGAGACAATGGTGGCGGTCATTTTTAAAACATTATTTAAATTTAAATTTTAAACATTAAGGATGATCTTTCTCTGCGAATCAATTTCTACGTTGAATTAAGGTTGCCTGCGAAAGACAGTAACGTAAAAAAAATATATCACTTACACCAACTTGTGAATTTAAAACAAAAACCAGAAGCGTTAGTCAAAACACGATACTCCAAAAAAGGTAAAAAATCATATTAAAAAAAAATTAAAAATACCTAATACCCGTCAAATATCACACTAAAGAAAACGATAGTAAAAGGTATAAAAGTAACAAATTACCAAAGATTTTTACCTTAAGGATTAAGCCAGTACAATTAAATTGACGAGAAAACGAATTACTTTTACTGCAAAAATTTTACAAAATTAAAAAAAAGAAACTTGCTTTAAATAAAGCTTTTTTGGAGAGCCCTATTCGAGGGTTATTTTTTAGGAATTATCAATATATTCTTTTACACGTGATTTTTCACTTTTTTAAAATATGAAAGGCTGTTAAAAAGAGCGGTAAAATGACAAAATATTTACTGTAAAAAACATGTACTTTTACACATAATGATACATACCTTAAAATTCACATTATATTTTTTAAATAAATAGACTTTTTTACTTTATATTAACATAAAACCTTCTTTTTACTACGTATTTACTTTAAATTAGTGTAAACCATGCATATTTTATGGCTGATGTACCATTCCAATTAATGAATAAAGAAAAACATCCAATCCTTTTTTTAGTTTAAAAGTAGTTTGTAAAATTTATTAATTAACGTCTTAGTTGCATTTTTATTTGTTACGTGGCCTTATTGATTTGTAGGAAGGCTAAAAGCCTAGGTAGGTAATTTTACCGAAATTTTCTCCCAAAGAAATTGTACCTTCTAAAGTTAACTTACCTAAAACTTATCAAATACATACTACAGACATCACAGGATAAAAAAATCAAACGAATAATCTTACCATTACGACTAGATTATTCAGACAACACACAAAAAAAGGTTGTCTGTACTTTACATGCGATACTCCTGAACACGATACCGAAAGCAGGTTTGCAAAATTTAAAATTCTCCGATTTAGGTCGGTTTAACAAAATTCAAAATGGCAGATTCAATATGGCGGACGGGATTTTCAAAAATCGATAGATTTATGCCATTCCTGTTCAAAAGGAAAAAATACTTTGGAATACATATATTGCATGTAAAGTACAGTACATTCCACAATAATTCGTTGATTTCTCGTTTTACCTGCTACTATTAGTTGTAAAACTCAATAAATTTTGGGTACCCGCATGTAGGTCCGGACTAAAAATTTCCTTTATTTATTATTGTACCTACTTTTTGGTATATTATGTAGGTTAAATGCAAATTGCAGGTGTTCAATATAAAGCAGAATCTTTTCATCTTAGTTCATCAGTCGTTTGAAGTTTGTCAAGGTATTTTCGTGTTTGTTATTGAGCATCCAAAATTGCTAACCTAAACTATTGATATTAGTAGGTTATCAGGATCTGTACCCTTTCAAAAGGTGCGGTGCCTACACAATAGATATTTGTCAGGCAACTTATTTATGGCTGGGTTTTCCACTGAGGGTTGTCATTTAAATTTTTTTGCGGTCGAAAAATCAACGAATTATTGTGGAATGTACCATACAGGCTACTTGTGTGTGCGGCTGTTTAGTTGCAAAAAATTAGGCAAAAATAATATATTTTTAATTAGTATTTTTACAGATAAATTTTTTGTCGGTGTTTTATTTTACACTACCTTTTTTATAAAAATACCTTTAATATATTATAATTTTAACTTGTATTTTAACCATTATCTGCTATGTTTATAAGGTACTGGCCTTAAAAATATATAAAAATAAATATTTTAACAGTGCGTGTTCATAAAATACACTTTTAGGTTTTTGGATTAATTTTAAAAGCCAGCCAAAGTAATGTATTTCAAAATTACTGACTTTTAGACGCAAATAAGTTCCAATACAAGGAAAGACGCAAAAAAGGGCATCCTTAAGTTTAAAATTTTGCCTATATAAAGGATAACATTAACGTTCAGCTCTAATTAGATTCCTAAAATATAACATCATTACCTATATTTTTAAACAAAATATTTTTTAAAATTAGTAGCATACTATATTTATTAATATTGATCTTTAGCATCCTATTATTATATACATTTGCATAATATGTAAGTAAAGAGTTGTAAGCTTAGCATTGACAGTATACACTTTGTACTTTATTTTACAATTACTTATAATATGGACGAATTTTGTTAGTGCAAATTTAAAATTTGTAACATTTATACATTGCAAACAGAAACATTAAAGTTTTTAAGTCGCTTATTTTGCATTGGGTTACCCGTAATACTAAGATAAAAGAGGATTTTTGACATGACTTCCTTTTGACATGGCGTCCGCGTGACATGGACGTGTTGCACTTCCGGTTACACGGGTCCTGATCTTTTTGGCTAACTTCGGAGGCCAAATGGGATTTCTCATTAAAATAAAAAATAGTATGGAGTATGTATAATTGTTTCAAAAAAAAAAAATATTTATATATATATATATATATATATATATATATATATATATATATATATATATATATATATATATATATATATATATATATATATAAAAATATATATATATATATTATATATATAATTATATACACTATCAAATGAGCAAAGGACATCTGCTCTTTTGCTTATTTGACTGCAGTTCTTACAGATTTATACTCGAGTTCTATAACTGATTGGTCGTCATTAGGCTTTATTACAAATATGAGACCAAATTTCTCCGCTGCTCGTTTCGCTGCCTTAAATAGAAATGCTCCAATGTTAGCTTTTTCGTGTGCTTTTAATAGTTGCAGCAATGGATCCGTACTATTGACAACCTAACAAGCGAGACTCAAAACCAGCCGATCATGCATACACTCCAAGTCTAAAAGGCCACGACTTCCTTGGTTGCGTGGGAGGTAAATACGGAAGATCGATGAGCGCGGATGTGTGCTGATGTCCAGCCCGCGCAGTTCCTCTCGCTTACACCTAACTACTCTAGCAACTACTAGAGCAATACAGGTACTGCTGATATGTTAGTAGCAACAACCCTATTTAATCCACATAATTCGGATTCCCAAATTCTCCGTACACGTCACCTGTAATTGCTTCTAAGCTCGGTGTTCACAGCTCTAACATCTTGGGTACGGTCTTAGTCGATACCTAAATATCGATACTTTTCGTTGTTCTGTGGAGGACGGAGTAGCGCGCTATTAGCAAGCTAGTCAACTTCTAAATCGTTCCCCTATCGGTCCTTCTCTAGCCTAAGTTTTGCCAAGGCTAAACTCCATTCCAACATCCCTGTTTCATTCGTGAACCACTTTAAGAGACTGTTCCACAGTAGTGTCAGTGTGTCTTCCGAAGGGAAACGAATACGGGAAGCAGCGATATACAAAATAGCAAAGCACTGAGTGAGTCATTTATGATTGTATTTGAAATAACACAGACTAAGTTAAATATAACAAAACTTATTTGATTAGGTACTTTAAGCACGCAACTTCTATAGTTTCAAGTAGCTTTAAGTTATAACTTTCCAACATTAAGATTTTGGTTATCTAAAAAAAATAAGTAAGCGATTTGTATTTTAAATGTTATGCGCTCGGTAATGATTTTGTTTTGCTTCAGATGTTATGGAAAACCTTGATTTTCATAGTGACATTAGTCAATACCTTGAATTAGGTTAAAAAGAACCTTAAGATCTTTAAGCAGGTGCAAGAGTAATTCGTGAGATAATGTGTCAAATGTTTTTTTGTAGTCAATCCACGACATATTAAAGTTGGGTTTGTATTGAATTAAGTCTTATATAATGCATCCATCGATTAGGAGATTCTCTTTGCAACCATTAATTCCACTTTTTTCTCCTCGCTGCTCCCCTACATCAGACAGTAAAGAACTAACTGCACTTAATGTTCTAGAATATAAGATTCTGGTAAAAGCCTTGTAGCAACTATCGAGGCAAGTGATCAATCTATAGTTTTTGGGTTGTTTTAAAGACCTCTTTTTTGGTATCAATATAGTTCAGCCTTCTACAAACCACTTAGGAATTGAAGTATTTCCAATGGGACCAAAATCAAAGATTCTGGCTAAATGCGAATGTGTATTGTAGTTTTTATTACCATCCGGACCAGATGCAGAATAGTTTTTTTTACACCATTAAGGGCACTTTTCATCTCCTCTGGCGTGATTGGTGCACTATCATGCTGGTCAAGCTGCTTTCTTGCACAATAGGCTCTAAAGTTAATCAAAGCAGAAGTTTCCCGTCGCGTCGTAACGGCTTTGCGACCTCGTAAGTATTCTTCCAGAACTATCTTACGACATTTACTGATGGCCAATTTTTAATTGTTGGTGTTGAGTCTGCAAGAAAACTAGAAGGTCTAGTTACAAATTTATTTGTGTCTTTTATTTCTCTAGCCTTCCTCTTTAAGCTGTTGTTAAGAACACCCAAGGATCCTATGCGGTCTATGTTACGCTGTTTGATGATAAGAAGCGTTATTCTGTTAAGTGTCTAATTTTCTGATCTTTTTGCGTGAAAGATCTGCTGGCTGATATATATTCCAGTACACTGGATACGTGATGCCTCTTGCCGCGTCAGATCAATTTTTTGGCTATTCGCTACATTTGGCGTTCGGTCTTTTAAAGTGTTGTAATAGGTGCCTAATCAGTTTTTAAAAAAAGTTGTTTTGCAGCCTCATGAACAGCGTTGTTAAGTGCCAATATATCCGTAAATTCCTAAAGTCTGTCTCGAAGTGCGTTTTCCGCTTGTGTGATAATTATTATTATTATTATCATTATTACCCAATCACAAAATTTGAGCTGCTACTGGAAAACGACAAATTTAATAAAATTAGTTTTATCCGATTTACCCGAAGCAATACTGCATCGGCGCAAGGGTAGGTTCTCTTATTAAATAAGTGGCTTAAAACTTCCTTAAAGCTATACATCCACTTGCTATACTTAGGCAGAAACTTAGCTGATAGTTTTTGCTGAACATAAATACATTACACTAGTATCTGCGTGTTAAACCGCGTTGGGAATTTGATTTTCGCTGCGGTCTGTTGTAATGCATAATGTATGATGTGAACAATCATAAACCCAATCACCAACCAACCCAGATTTTTTATCCAGAGTATATTTTATATAGCAAAATTTACTCTGGCTAAAAAGTTGGTGCACAAAAAAGTTATTTTTCGTCCTATTATCTTTATTTACTTAAAGCACGTTTTAAATGATAAATATCTTTAGCCATTTTCTGGTATATACTGAAATGTTACATATCTACAAGAGTTATTACTAACTTACATTATTTAAATTACACAAAACCAAAGACAATTGTAGTTTCACTATAGACACACAAATCAATGCTTAATTTTTGGTAATAAGTTTGGACGCTCGCTTATTGGAACGAGCGTCTATCGGGAGAAAATACGTTAAAACGAACAGTGTTGCCAAAGCTCTAACAATGAAGACAGTAATTAGGAATTATTTCTGTGGGAAATAGACCAAATTCGTTGTAATAAAGATTATTTATTTTTGCTGTATAATACTAAAATTTTAATTATGTAAATTTTTACTTTGAAAAATTTAAATTTGATTAAAAAATATATTTGTAGTTGATAGGATACATAATGTTTAATATGATTTAATTTTTTTTAAATTATATTTTTTTATTTTATGACATTCACACTTAACAAGAAATACTGGAACTATACAACAAAAATTAATATTCATTTATAATTGCGAAATCGAACGATCCGATCGATTGTTTTCCAAATTTTAACAATATAATATTGACTAATTTTCCAAAGTTAAATACCTTTAATTTTTATTGAATTTTTTGCATTTCGTGTTACTATTTTAGCGCTGTGTTTTTTCTGTAGTGGAAATAATAAGATGTAAAATGTGTATTCTTACTGACTTTTTAAGGTGGGTTTATGAAAATGTCTAAAAATATTTGTCAATAGTATAATTTCTTTTTACTTCCATCCACTAAACTGACCTTTAACAAGGTGTTCATTCTTTTTACAACATTTCGGGGGCCTTATGTTTAATTTTAAACAGACGGATGTATAAAGACTTATATACATCCAATGTAATAATTTACAAAATTAAAATTGTATTATTAAACAGCAAGAAAATGTTTTAATTATTAATATTATTAGTTTGGCATATTTCTCGTTAAAATAATTACTTACTGTTATCATTATTATAGCTTTGGCAACAGTGTTCGTTTATATAGAAGCAAGTGAACGTATTTTCTCCTGATAGAAGCACGCTCCAGCAAGCGAGCGTCCAAACCTATTACCAAAAATGTAGCATTGCTTTGTGGGTCTATAGTGAAACTACAATTGTCTTTGACAAAACTAAGTGCAGTGAGGCATGAAATTCAAGCAAACATTAATAGGCAAGTTTCATATTTTTTTTCTAAATGGTACTAAAATGTTTCCCCAAAATTATTTTGTATACTTTTTTTTAAAAAAAGATACGAAATTTTGCTTTTAAAAATAATCAAGAGTTAAAAATTTAAATTTTAGCAAAAACGCGCTTCAATGCTGTGACGTCATCAGTCCTAAGATAACCAAGTGTACTCATATATTTGGCAACAAAATCGATAAAGATAACGTTAACCAATCAGAAACTGTTTTAAGTCAGCTAAAAACACATTTAAAATAAGGGATTTTAATTATTGTTCCATTAATTACAGAAAAAACATATTGCAAATAAATGAAGCTGTTTTCTAATACACAAACTTTCTTTAGATACCTATTGCGAATGTCTCGAAACCACTTTTTAAGCTGTTTTTGCAGTTGCATGACGTTTTTCTTGCTACAATTTTCTTGTATGCAACTTTATTTAAAATTTTTACATTTTGAAATGTATTGCTGCAATTTGTTTTGACAATATGGTTTACCAACCTACCAAAATTTGATTTGTTTGTAAACAACCTTTTTATTTGTTTCCAAAATTATTAAGTAAAAAGTAAAGTTACAAATAAATTTTTAAGTTAGTTAAAAGTATATTTTAATCATAATTCGGCGTTCTTTTAGGTTAAATTGCATACTGCCAAATTATTTAGGATTAATACCTTAAAAATCACTAAAAAATTTACCAAAATATCCAGACATCCACAAGAAAAATAGCGCCTGCCGTATTCTTGCAGCAAATTTCAAAATCCAAAGAGAGCGCTTGTACAGATGGAAAAATTGCAACAAGAAAAATTTTACACAAGAAATCTTTCAAACTGTAAAAACACGCTTAAAAAAACTCTAGCTTTTTAAGGTTTGTGAATGCTCAAGTTTGTAAGGCTCGGAAAGAAAAAGTCAAAGTCGACGAGTTACCAAGAGAAACGCTTGCCGTATTTATGGAATCTATTTAAAAATATTGGCTTTACACTCTAAAATATTATAGAGGGACAACAATAAAGTTGTTAAGTGTTGTAGTTAAAGAGAATCAGTTTGCTCAACTTTATATAAAAAATCCAATCTTACCTTAGCCTTAGACTTTTATATTTTTATGCATTAAACGCATAATTGTGTTTAATGCTTTATGCTTTAATTTTATGTAAATACTCGTGTAGACATAACCTATTTAGTATTTACCTGAAGATGGCTGAAGTGACTTGCCATCTGAAACTTTGTATTTTAAATTAATTAAGCAATGGAAGTCCAAGTAACACATTTTATTTCATCTACATCACAACAACATCTTTTTTACTGCAAGTTTATGATTGTATTTAAAATAACACAGACTAGGTTAAATATAAGAAAACTTATTTGTTTAGGTACTTTTAGCACGCAACTTTTATAGTTTCAAGTAGCTTTAATTTAAAACGTCCCAACATTAAGATTTTGGTTATCTAAAAAAATAAGTAAGCAAATTGTATAGCACCTAATACAAAATTCGTCACTGATTTTTACAGTATTTACAATAATATTTTACCTAAAATCAGTCTCAGCTTCGATCGATATGTTACACAAAATAAAAATTAGTATACTGGTGTAAATATAAAAGTTAACCACAGACTATTTAATTAAATAGCATGTTCGGAATAAGCTACTAACAACATGTCCGTTACTTGTATGGTTGGTTCAAATTCGTTACCACTTTTGACCTGACAGCAATAAAATGTTTGTATCTATAAGTTGTTTATAACCTCTTTGAATTCAAACTTGCCCGAGACAGGTGAGTATTTTAAAAATTTTATGGTGTTATTTAAATAGTTTTTAATATGTTGTTTTTTTAATTTTGGGAAATTCCAAAAAGGCTTAAAGCCTAATTGCTAATATACCGTGGGCGTCTTAAGTGAAGTAAGAAGTAGTTTGTTAATACGAGACCTAAAGATTTACAGGTTTGAAGGCAAAGGAAATACCTCTACGAGCAATAGGTTCTCTAGCTTAGACACCCTAGAGACAAAGTAACAAATAAATTGAGAAGTTTAAAGATATCTCAAAAACGGCTGCTAAATCAATTTTTATCACATTAACCTTTATTTAGGTAAATGACGTTGAGGAATTAGTTTTTTTATTTAAAAATTAAATACAGATTGGCTTAAAAATGTTTTCGTTTTTAAATTTTCATAATTTATGTAACAGCAAAATATTGGATAAATTTTAAAGCTACTAGAATTACAATTTATGTATATTTTGTCTTATTTTTTGTAATAACACTACTTTGACATTTATTTATTTAACTTGAAAAATATTTTTATGCATGTATTTTAATGTAAAAAAACCAAAGAATATACGAGTTTTTTTTAAGTTTTCCAACAGATTCTTAAAATAGTTTATTTTAGCAGTACAAAAATCTAATAGATTATTTTTATGTCTTTGACCTACAAAATACAAAAAAGTTAAAGTCTACCCGAAACACCTTTTAAATATCGCTATTCTGCGCCTCCCCTTACGAGCTGCAACTGCTTAGTAGAAGGTTAAAATCTCCTGATGAGCACCAATCATCAGACGCAACCAAACAAAACTAGTTAAAATATTGATTTGCCCAAGTTAGTAACACTTTTCAACTAGAAAACAAGGGATAATACAAGCTCGTTGGCTGCATAAAAATCAAACAAAAAAAAATAAATTGTATTTTTTTATTCAACAAACGCTCGTAAATTAATTTTCGAATGGCCGAAATCTACTTGTATTTTATATAGAAATCGTGAGAAGATTGGAATATTTTCTCGAGTGGATTTATACACGGATCAGTAAAAATTTTGAAGAAGAATAACAAAACATCGAGATAAATTGGTTTATTTTATTACAATAATGTTAGGAATAAAAAAAATATTTACATTATATAAAATCAACTAATTTTAGTGCTCGAGTTTGACAAAAATAAAGTCATTTCATAAGGTAAACGATTTTATTGTTACGGTTAGCACTTTTAACTTTAGTTTTTTTACTGTGTCTTAATTATCAGACTAATATGATATGTTTTTAAAAAAGGACGCCACTAACTCTATATCTAAGTAAAAGTAAGAGGTTGTTGTTGTGCAACAAAAACAAGAAATACTTAAGTATACCAATTACATGACAACAAAGCACAACTGAACAACAACACCCCATATTTCAAGAATGCTTTTTTGGGAAGAGAGTAAAAAATATGAACCCAGCAGTTTTTAAAACATGGAGAGAAGTATTGAACACATGAAAGGAGAGTTGGAATGCGAACTGTCGGCGATTTAAAAGAAGTGTTTTTCGTGCCGACAGTACTGGTAGTACTTCTAATTGTAACAATTGACGTAACTGACTCAAATAGTAAAAAGAATAACTTTTGGGTGATCAGAAATAAAATTCGGAAGCCCTAAGTCAGTTTTAATTCTGTTTTTAAGTTAGACAAAGCTATTATCTCGGTGTTAATATTAAAAAAATGGTCTTTCTTGCTTTTAAAATAAATTAAAAAAACGTACATAGTACTGAAAATACAGGGTAAAAAAAGTATAATGCTCACAATTTTAATGGGCGATAGTGGAACTCAAAACAAGTCAAAAAGTTCATATGACATATGTGTCGAAACAGACCGACATATTTTTGTCTCAACGATATCAAAGTTACAAACTTTGGAAGAAATTATTTCTGAAACGCTTAACAATTGACAAACTTCGTCTTAATCGCTCATCGGTATAGATTCATTTGCTAATAAAATAAACTAAGTTTTAAATGTTCTGGTGTACAAATAAAACAAAATGTTTCTCTCAGTTAAACATTTAAAAAACAATTGGCAACAGCGCTGGAGTTCGTCAAGTCAGTGGTGAATTGTATTGTGCCTACTCGCTGCGGTATTTTTGTCCGTTTTTTATTTCGTGCGTTAAAGTTCCAAATAATGTTTTTAAACCGGGAATATGCCGATATATTAATAGCTCAAATTTACCGTGAAAGATTAACACAACGGTACCAAAGAGTTTAGGAAACGGGATGTGTGCAACCGAGAAATCCTGGGAGGTACATATTTATGTAACTGTGGAACAAGAGAAATGAATTTTGGAAATTGTGGAAGAAAATGCTGGTATTAGTACGAGGTCATTAGGCCGCGAAATAAACGTATTACATACCACAGTTAACAGCTGTTTCTTTTTTTTTGTAATTAGATACCTTCTATTCTTCAAGCAAAATAAAATAGTGCTGTTTTAAAACAAAATAATGTGTCTTTTTAAAATGGATATTGAACTTAATTTTGTAGTAAGTATAATTATTTAATATATATATTTATAAATAAAATGTAAACAAACATCTCTTTAAAAAAAAAGAAAATATGTAAAACCTTGCAAAAAACGTTTGAAGTTCGACTCGATGCGTGATTAGGTCGAAAGTTGCCAAATTTTTTAAACTTTAAAAGGCCATATTTTAAAAACAATTAATTTTTGACTCATGTGTTTTTGGCTTGTTTTGAGCTCCACCATCGCCATTAAAATCGTGAGCATCATACTTTTTACACCCTGTATAACATAATAATTAGATTTAGGGTTGTGATTTATTAAATTGACAAATAAAACATGAAACTGTTTTGGGGAAATGAAACTCTTCCGCTACCTAAAAAATAAATATGAACAATTTTACAATAAAATTAAAAATAATATTATATATGGTGTTGCTAAAATCCGATATTAATTTTTATTTTAAATTAAAAAATATATATTGACACTTTCTATAAGGTTTTGTGTTTAAATGGTTTTTTACATCTTATCAGAAAAACAAGATAAAATGCCACTCAGTTATTATTTATTTATTATCAACAAGCTTCGTGGACTATACTAAGGATGAAAAGCATTTTCAACTGGGTGTCAAGGTACAATCAAAAAGTCTATACAAAAATAAATAAAAAGTACATTATAATGGTTTGTCAAATTTAAATTTACTTTTTATTTCAGTTAAAAATAAAATAGTTTATACTCTGTTAAATATAAAGATTAACCAACCGACAAAAACTATTTAAAATTGCAATTATAATTCTAATTTACACGAAAATACCTAAGTTAGGATGCTACATCTTTTAAGGCATTTACATTAAGATAAGGAAAAGTACCTGTTAATTTCAAGCTTAAATAAGGCTTTACATTTACAGATTGCACTTTTGGATTCTTATTCTCTGCGCTTTGTTTGCACATTTAAAATTAAAATTTCTTCTTCTTCTTTTCTAATTTAAAAAAATTAGGTTAACGAAGGAATTGTTTATTTAAACGTGAAAAATATGTACCCGAAAAAAGTAAGTATTCTAGTCATACAGCGCTTTTAACTCAAAAAAGACATAAAGGCTTTGGTTTTTTTACCTTTTAAAAAACGTGTAAATTTTATGTGGAAATGATCTATGGTGAATCACAAAAAGTATCTAATAAATTTATTTTAGCGGCCTTTAAAATCCTTTAAATTTAAAAGATATTTATTTAAATTTATAGGATTTAAAAAAAAAATTGTTTTTATTGTTTATGGCCCCATCAACTACGAGGGTTATTAGAGGCCTCTAGCAGTAGGTACAATGATTTGTTAACAATACTTAATAATACTTAAATATTTCAATAACTTACTACTTATTACTTAAACACAATTAATTAAATTTATTTCGGTTAGAAATCTTCTAATATTCGCAATGTTAGCATTTTCACCTAAAGATTCTGCGACTTCATGGTTTAGGTTATGTTTGTTTCGCAGTTGTGCTAATTCCGGACATTCCTCAAATATGTGCTTTACGATTAGTTGATTGATTTGCACACTTTGCACAAACAGGTGGATTAATTTTCTTAAGGAGGCTAAATTTCGTATGTCCTATTCGTAATCTTGTAAGTATTACTTGATCTTCTCAGTTGAGGTGGTTGTTATTCCAAGGTTTGACGTAGGGTTTAATTTCATTTAACTTAGTATGCTGATTTGACCAATAATTCTGCCACACGTTCTGTATTTTAAATTTGAAAAACATTTTAACATCATTACTTGGTACTGAAACATTATTGCTTATATTTTGCTGAAAAGTAGCTTCTTTAGTTGCTGTATCTGCTTTTTCATTTCCCTTAATACCTATGTGTGATGGTATCCATATGAAGTTAACACATTTTTGGTGACTCTGAAGGTTGTGTAGAGTGTGTTTTTTTTTTGTAAAAGTGGGTGTCTGGGATATAGTTGCTGAAGTCCTTGTATTGAGCTAAATAAATCAGTAGCTATAGTATATTTCATTATGCCTTTTGATATACTCTAGTGCTTGTTGGATCGCATATAATTCTCCTGAGTATATTGAGTATCAGTCGTGCAATTTGTAGTAAAATGTTTTAGTTGGAGTAACTACTGCAGCTCCAACACCATCTTTTGATTTAGAGGCGTCTCTGTAGATTATAGGATTTTTTTTATAGCTTGTTAATAAGAGCTTCCCAAAATTTCCCACAATTATTTCTGAAGATGTTTCAGACTTGGAAAATATGGTTAGGGATGTATTGCATTCCGGTATTTGTATGCTCCATGGTGAAATGTTTAGGGTTTGATTTGGCATTATTTTTGGAAGTTGGATATCAAGGTGGTCAATGTATCGATTTAGCCTTTCATAGAATGGGACTGGTATTCTTTTTCTTCTTTAATAAATTGTTCGGAATCTGGACGCGATGACGTGATGTTTAACGGGAGAGGCTGAGATAGTATGGAAGCGGCATAATTAAGACTTAAATACATTCTCCTCATGTAAATTGGTGGTTCTGATGCTTCTGCCTAAATGCTAGTGATGGGGCTTGTTCGGTACGCTCCTATGGTAATTCTTAATGCTTTGTTCTGTTTTGTTTTTAACACATTTAAAACTGTTTTGTTCACCGAATCATAACAGATGGATCCGTAGTCAATTTTGGACCTTATAAGAGATTTGTATATCATGAGTAGTGTTTGCTTATCGGCTCCCCACCTATGGCTACATATGCTTCTTAAGAGATTTAGAGCGTTTTGACACTGTGTAATAAGATTATTTATGTGTTGTTTCCAATTAAGTTGTGAGTCCAATATCATTCCCAGAAATTGTATGTTTAAAATGATTAGATGGGATTAGAATAGAGTGTCAAATCTAATTGGTTTTGGTCTGTGTTTTTTGTAAATAGTATCGACTTAGTTTTTGTTTTACTGAACTGAAATCCTGTCTCTAGAGACCATGCTTTTAGTTTGAAAAGAGTGTTCTGAAGGTGATTTTATTACATACGTTCTGTATTTTAAATTTGAAAAACATTTTAGCATCATTACTTGGTACTAAAACATTATTGCATATATTTTGCTGAAAAATAGCTTCTTTAGCTGCTGTATCTGCTTTTTAATTTCCCTTAATACTTATGTGTGATGGTATGCATATGAAGTTAACACATTTTTGGTGACTTTAAAGGTTGTGTAAAGTCTGTTTTATTTTTTGTGAAAGTGGGTGTCTGGATATGTTTCTGAAGTCCCTTATTAATAACTGAATCATGCTATAGTATATTTCATTATGCGTTTTGATATACTCTAGTGCTTGTTAGATCGCATATAATTCTCCTGGGTATATTGAGTACCAGTCGTGCAATATATAGTAAAAAGTTTCAGTTGGAGTAACTACTGCAGCTCCAACACCATCTTTTGATTTAGAGGCGTCTGTGTAGATTATAGGAATTTTTTCATAGCTTGTTAATAAGAGCTTCTTAAAATTACCCACGATTATTTCTGAAGATGTATCAGACTTGGAAAATATGGTTAGGGATGTATTGCATTCCGGTATTTGTATGCTCCATGGTGAAATGTTTAGGGTTTGATTTGGCATTATTTTTGGAAGTTGGATATCAAGGTGGTCAATGTATCGATTTAGCCTTTCATAGAATGGTAGTGGTATTCTTTTTGTTCTTTAATAAATTGTTCGGAATCTGGACGCGATGACGTAATGTTTAACGGGAATGTTAGGCTGAGATAGTATGGAAGCGGCATAATTAAGACTTAAATACATTATCCTCATGTAAAGTGGTGGTTTTGATGCTTCTGCCTGAATCTATTATGGGGGTTTGTTCTGTCCTCCTATGGCAATTCTTAATGCTTTTTCTGTTTGTTTTAACATATTTAAAACTGTTTTGTTTGCCAATCTAACAGATGGCTCCGTAGTTAATTTTGGACCTTATAAGGATTTTTTATCATGGTAGTTTTGCTTATCCCCACCATGGTAACATATGTTTTTTAAAGTTTAAGGTTTTGAACTTTGCAATAAGTTTTTTTTATTTTTTTTCCAATTAAGTTTAAGCCCAATATCATTCCCAGAAATCGTATGCAAAACTGATTGATGGGATTGAATGGTATCAAATCTAATTGGTTTTGGTCTGTGTTTTTTGTAAATAGTATCGATTTAGTTTTTGTTGTACTAAACTGAAATCCTGTCTCTAGAGACCATGATCCAGTTTGAAAAGAGTGTTCTGAAGGTGATTTTATTACAAACCTTTTGTGATTCAATGTAGATCATTGCCACATGAAATGTACAACTTTTTAAAAAGTAAGAAACCAAAGCCTTCATAAACATTAAAAGATAAAATAAAAAGCCCTAATTGAAAAAAAAGAGCATTGTGTCTGTTAATCTTCACTTGTTGTTGTCATTAATGTTGAACTGTTGTAAAAAAAAATATCTGAACCAGAACGCACTAGCATATTTAATTTTAAAACAAAGGTAGTAGAATTTGGACCCATAGTTGCTAGTTTTAATATCAGAGTATCTAAGCGGCCCAAAGAGAACAAGACAATAACAAGGATAAAACACATGTTGCCTTTTCTGCCAAACGAAGCTTTCAATTGTTTAAAAATTTTCTAAAGATAAAAGCAAAATATTTAAAAAAAAAGCGTTAGGAAGATTTTCTCATTAAAGTAAGATTTTTTAAAACCGTTCTTATTTTAAATTTTAACCTTAAAACAATGTGTTTGGGCCCCCGTTTTACTGAAAATAGAGGTGCCTTAGTAAACAACTTTATCTTATCATCTCGTATGCATTTTTATTTTTTAAATGTTAACAATATTGTAAAGAGTGCTGTCACATCATTTGTAATGTAAATATTAGGATTAAGAAAAGCTCTGATGAAATTTGGTTGTTTAATTTTTTTCAAATGAAAACACAAAAATAGATGTTAAACTATCTAGAGTAAGTATTTACACCAGTGTACCTTACACCATTCGTAACATTTCATTTTCTCCACTTTTTTTTGAATATACAATTTTTATACTGTCTGTCTTTAACGCAACACATAGAAGGTTCTCTTGTGTAAAATAAGGAGACATTGTTAAAAAGTATAGAAAGCAACAAAATAATATGTACAATTTTAAATATTTTATATTTATTTATTTATATATATATATATATATATATATATATATATATATATATATATATATATATATATATATATATATATATATATATATATATATATATATATATATATTATATTATATATATATATATATATATATATATATATATATATATATATATATATATATATATATATATATATATATATATATATATATATATATATAATAGTATATATATACTATATATTCATTATTCATTTAATTATTTTCTTTGCTTTTTAAGCAACAACAATTAATTTCGGATGTTTTAGACAAGAGAACCAGTAAATTACGTCAAGAGCCATCAGTAAATATTCAAGTTTTTAGATTTTTTTTAATACTATAATTATTTACACACGTAGTTAGCTCAAGAGCCACATGCTGGCGCTTTTGATGAATCTAGGGAGCTTTTAATTTCTAAGGTTGTAAACATGTTTTATCGTATTTGATAAAATAACATAAATTCATAAAATACAAAATAGGTAAGAATTTTTATCGATAATAATATTAGTATCATTATCGACATATTTATCAATATCTAATAATATATCTATAGCATATCAATATAACTAAATATCGATTAAATCCATTTTAGTGACTTTACCCGCTTTTCTGCCTTATCTGAAATTAATAGAGATCAAAATAATATTGAACATTAAATATTTGTTTATTTTTCTATAACATGCATTTGTCTTATTTTACGTATTTTTTTGATATTTATATTATAGGATTACCTAGTACATTTTTATAAGAAAAATATTTGTATCCAAAAACTTGAATATTTTTTTATGAATTTATTTAAATTCACCTTAAAATTATCTTACAAATGTAGGAACATATGCAAAATAAAAAGTACAAACACATAGTTATACGGAACCTATATCTGGTAGGTGTACCGGCCGATCCTGTAATTGGAGGTTCTTTTATAGGTGGAGGACCGTTGGAGGGTAGAGTGTATTCACCTTCATAGTCATATTCTGTAATACAAAACGCTACGTAAGTTACTTAAATTAAAACGCAATAGAAACAGCAGAGTGCTAGATTTGTTGCTTTCTTGTCACAAATATTGATGTAAATACCTATATCGGTTTTGTTTGGTAATTAACATTGATTGGTTGGAAAAACCCAATACGCTTGTAGCTTAAGATTTCTTGTTTCCTAAGTAAAAGATTTATAGGAAAGTTTATAAGGGCTTTATTTAGAAATTAACTTTGATAAGTTAAATTTGTTTTAGTACCTCTGAGTATTAGTAAAATAACACAAGGGGATAAATTACTTTATTAAAAAAATCAATAATATTGATTAAACACAAAACTAAAAAATAAATAAAAAAGATTTAAATTTAAAATAAATCTGAAGCGAAGCTACGAATATAACTACTCGTTTTGTAACCAATCTTATTTTAAAGTTTAATTTAATTATTGAAAAGATATTAAATTGGTTTATTTTCATTTTTAGATTGGATCTCTTATTTAATTTATAACTGGTGAAATATAGAAAACTACTACGTTTCGGGTATTTAAATTTTCAAAGAGCTATTTCAAACATTATGGTTTCTGTGCTTCTCAAAACAATTGGCTTCACTTTATCTTTTCTTTCTTGTCTATTCCAGAAGTGAATTCGACTTGAAAGCATAGACAAGACAATTTTTATATACGGCATATTTACTGCATTCGCAATACCAATTTTTATGATTCTTATTTGGGAAAACCGCCAATAAGAATTTATTTTATTTGCTACATCAAGTGCGAACATAAAAGCATGTTTTTGGTATTAATATATATTTTTATTAAAAAACATAGGCAACAATTTAAGGTAAAATAGTTTTTTTAATCTTGAGACAGCTGACGCAGGTATAAGGTCTTAAATACTAAATTACCGTGGGTGTCTAAAGTGAATTAACAGAGTATTTATCTAAACGGGACTTTTTAGATTATAAGGAAAAGGAAAGATCTCTAAAACTCACAGGTTCCACGCTTTAGACAAGCAAAAGAAGTGAACAATTTCAGGCTTGTTAAGATAGGTTACTAAAAGATGCATAAAAGTGTATATACCTATGAAAAAATTACAGGTTTGTATAAGCTGTTGGTGGTCATTTTTTTTTTAAACTTGTCACATAGGCAAAGCGTATGACATACATATATTCTGGTAATTCTTTTGCAAGATCCGAAAGTAGGGGAACTATAGAGTTTTTTGTTTATAAAACTATAGTTGCTATCCTAGGTCACAATAAAAACGATATTCAGATGATTTCTAACTACACTAGAACCATGCATATACTTTGCCATAATTTAAAATTAATATAGCAGAACAAGAGTCGTGTGGGCACAAACTAAATACATGTTTATGTATCTTAAGCATAACTTATAAAAGTATGTTTTGCACTTTATTTTAAAGTTTATGTTTACAATACATAATGTTTTTCGTAGAATGATGTACATATTGTATGATAAAATAAAGATTATTAAACTTATTTTTGGTTTTATTGTACTTAATTAAATGCAAAACCTGAAAAAACATTTCTTTAAATTTATTTGATCAATATTTTTTAGTTAGCAATATTTTAGTACATTGTTTTTTACACTGTATAATAAATATATGCGTCTCATTTCAGTCGCGTCACGTACAAACACTGTACGTTTAATAAACCAATAACTTAGTTCCAGATTTAAAACTAATAAAAAACTTTGTGTAAGGGGAACAGCTAACAAAAGAAAAACTCTCTGACCTGATATCCTGGATTCGTCGAACTTCTTCTCGGAGTTAGAGTTAGAGTCCTCTCCTCGCACGGCCGTACCTGCAAAGACATAATTCGTTTTCAATTGTCGAAGAAAACGAAATTTTATTGTAAAAATTTTACACTTATTTTAAAGTTTCTTTTGGACGTGTGTAGTATTAACAAGTGTTAAATACAGGATGCCACAAAAGTAAGGAAGTAGATGTCAGGGGATGATTCTACAGAAACAAATAGTAAAAAGAGAAATTTTATCGTGTATACAGTGTAGTACCCTAAGTTTGCTACAAATGGGAAACTTTTTAATTTGTAATCTGTCAAAATATTTTATTATTCATAAAAGTTGACGCATGGTCCCCAACTATCTTTGCAGTGGTTAGTTTTATTAAAAGCCTATTACCCTATACAGGGTAATTTTTTTTCAAATTAACGCGTATTTGGAAAATTTATTTGAATTTATATATTTTTAGCTAACTGCCAAAATTTGTTGCAACGATATTTAACAAAATTCTAAAATTTCACAAATAATGTCTTAAAGAAGAGAAATTCTTTATTATTACGAATGTCTATATAAAAAGTCTTATTTAACGTGTACAATTTTTGTTTCAAACTCTTATGAAAGTGTAGCACTGATATGTATACTATTCTACACTTTCATAAGATTGGAAAAAAACTTATAAGTTAACTAAGATTTTTTTTATATGGACATTATTGTTATCAAGCTATTTGCCTAGCTAAAAGATTATTTGTGAAATTTTGGAGTTTTATTAAATATCGTTGCAACAAACCTGAAGTTAAACTTTACAAATACGCGTGATATAAAAAGAGTAATTTTAGAGTGATTTTGTAAGACCCATTTTAAAAAAGTATTACATCAGAATAAATGAAATATGTGTTACACAGGAGACATTCAAAATTTTCCAAAAAATAAAATAAAAATCCACATAGACGGCCATGACTTGGTATTTAGGCCTAACTTTTATTTCTTAATAACTTTCCTATTTAACATTTTGTTATATTTTTTGTAATAAGGGTACTTTACTTTGAAGCAGTTTTTAATTTATTGCCATACCCTTTATATGGTTTGACCTTTAATAAAACCAACTGGTGCAAATATAGAAAGAAAACTTTTATCAGAGATAAAATTTTCAGACAAATTAAAAATAAACAAGTTTTTTATTTTTGGCAAACTTAATATACCACACCGTATAAAAAAATATTTTTTTGATATACTGGGTAATATCAATTTATTATTTTTTTAGGTATTAGATGGTTATTGGTTATTTAAACCATATGCAAGGTATATTTTAATTTTTTGTTTCTAACCAGCAAATTTTTTAGGTAACACTTCTGCTAAATCACAGAAATAGAAGAAATAAAGCAATAAATGTACGAACTATTTAAATGATGTTTAGTCCGGAACTGTTCACCAACAGATTCCAGTATTATTTTTGCTTTTAAAGGTCGTTTCTGATTTTTCGTTAATTAAACAAACACACACCAAGAAAAAAGTAAACATGAAATTTTGTGTTAAAAATTTGTTTGTTTTTTTATTATTTATTTTCTAAATTGAATTTATGCCAAGGTACAGTTGTATATTTTATTTTTTATTAATTTTAATATTACGTCAATTAATTTTTTTACAAATAAATCTATTTTAGATGCTAATCAATACTGATTTTTCGTCAAATAAATTTAGGACATTTATTTAATATCTGTTACTGACCAGTAAGATACATTAAGAGAAGTGTTACCGATTTAAATACCGTGTACCAAAATAATAATTCCATTTTTAATATATTTAATACCATTTGAAAGTGGTGGTTTAAAATTAGTAACCGCCTTTAAACCTACTACTCACGAAAGAAATTTTACGGTTTGCTTAATAACTGGATATGAACTTGGTCACTTTAAATTAAAGTTAAGAAAAAAAAGTATTGCACAATGCCTGCCCTTCAATTTTTTGTCGTGAAACAATATATAGATTTTTTTAGACTAACTTTTATATATCGTATATTGTTTTCTTTTTTTATTGTCAGCTTGTTGACTCCTACAGATTTTGAAAAAGACTGTTTATAAAACAAGTATTACCTTGGGTTTTAATTTAATTAATAAAAATTTTATATAAAAACTACGCTTTATGAAATAAAAAACCATAGTCTACCTTATATATTAAACTAACAAAAATATAAATAAAAAAACTGGACGAAACTCGATAAGCAAACATAATCTTTCAAGCGACAGAAAGTTATTTTCACTAAGACAAAAGGCATATTTTTTCGTAAATGCACAAAACCAGACGAAAGGACGGCTTTTCTCCTGTCATCTCATTGCACGCGAACACTTTGGACAGCACTGAACAAATAATTACGCCCGTTTTAGGATTTGACTATTTAAAAAACTACAGTGAAATAATTACACATATAAAAGTGGTAAGTTGTTGTGTCTTTTTTAAATATACAGTGCTTTCATTTCAAAACGAACCACCCTAAATATCTTTAAAAAAAACACTCACCAAAAAAACAAAGAAACACGTCGATTTAGATTTACAGGGGGAAGTTTAATTTCGTATTTGATAAAATTTTATCGGTCACCTCCTAACCTCCAGTTAGCCTCACTTTGATATATCAAATGGCAACCCCCATTGTGTGACACATCATTGTAAGCGGCATGAAATTTGCTATCCAACAGTACTAAGAAACTTTAAATTGATGGACGTAGAAGCGACTTAGAAGTAAAAATGTGTTAATTAGTTTATCGTGTTCAAATAATTTATTTTATCAAATGCTCAAAATGTGCGCCGTTTTGGCTAGACAATAATAAAGTCTGTTTTGAAATTCTTCGCGAACGTTGGCGAAAGTTTGTCTGGTAATACCTCTGCATTCTAGTGTAATTCTACATTTAAGTTCTTGAATATTTGCAGGTGGCGTTTTGTAAACTTTAGTTTTTAAATAACCCCAGAGGAAAAAGTCTAGAGGAGTTAAGTCTGGAGACCGTGCTGGCCATTCGATGGCACCTCGTCTGCCTATCCATGTGCCTGAAACTGTTCATTGAGCCACTCTCGAACTGCTAAAGCATAGTGGGAGGGGCTCCATCTTGCTGGAAATGCAAATTATTTTCATTGAGTTCCATAGCACCATTTTCATCCACCTGATTTTCCAAAGATTGGACGATAGAAGGGTATATCGCATTTTCCAAAAGGTTCAGATACAGTTGCCCAGTTAAATTTTCTTCCAGAAAGAATGACCCGATAATTTCGTTTCCATAAATACCTGCCCAAACGTTGACCTTCTCTGGAAATTGAGTATGTCCTTCCGAAATATGTGCGGATTTTCATTATCCCAATATCTGCAGTTATGTCTATTAAGAATTCCATTTAAGAAAAAGTTAATTCGTCACTAAAGCAGATGTTTTTGATCAAATGAGCGTATTTATCAATTTGGTGGCGCATTGATTCGCAAAATTCTTTCTTCTATCACAATCGTCTTCGTTGAGTTCATGAAGAATTTGTATTTTGTATGGAAAAAACTTATTCTTTTTCAAAATTTTGTGCACGGAACCCGTAGAAATATTGGTCAGCTTAGAAACTTTTGGAATAGACAACGTCGGATCTATTGCGAACTGTCCTAGTACCTCAACCTGGCGTGCTTCGTCTAAAACCCTTTCATTAGTACTTTTCTTGTTGCATACAGATCCAGTTTCTTCAAACTTACGCACCAATTCCATTATATATTTATGCCCCACGTTTTTATTTTGATGCCTCTCATTGAATACTCTGGCGGTTCTACGCGCGCATCGATCTTCAGCTCCATATAGGAAAATTATTTCTATTCTCTCTGCTAGAGTATACACCATTTTAAAATCAAGATTCTTAATTTTAAACTAACGATGTCAAAATGACAATCCTAACAGTAATATTTAACTGGTTCCTAAACGTCTTAAAAACTTGTGCTGTTGCAGTGTTTTGCTGTAGCAGGTAACACAAAAAATAATAATTGGAATGAATGCACACTAAAATAGTCGGCGAGGAATTTCAAAACAAGCTTGTCTCGCGAATAACGGCGCACATTTTGAGCATTTGATAAAATAAATTATTTGAACACGATAAAATAATTAACACACATTTTTACTTCTAAGTCGCTTCTACGTCCATCGATTTAAAGTTTCTTAGTACTGTTGGATAGCAAATTTCATGCCGCTTACAATGATGTGTCACACTATGGGGGTTGCCATTTGACATATCAAAGTGAGGTTAACTGGAGGTTAGGAGGTGACCGATAAAATTTTATCAAATACGAAATTAAACTTCCCCCTGTATATCTAAACAGACGTGTTTCTTTGTTTTTTTGGTGAGTGTTTTTTTTTAAAGATATTGAGGGTGGTTCGTTTTGAAATAAAAGCACTGTATATATTTAACCAAAGCACAAAGAAACTAACCTTTCTTAGTCTGTGAAGAAGTTGCGTGATGTGTTATAATCCTTATTGTTGTTGGTGCGGGAATTTCTGAAACAAATAAAAAACACTTTAAGACTCCTTAAGATATAAGTTTTAGCTGATATTATACGACACAATATGATTAAGTTTTGTAGTAGTAGATATTTTAAAAATGTGACTGTCTACAAAGGCTTGAGGCCAAAGTCCTTAAGTGCCGAGTATATGTAAAAGGACGTAAAAGATATTTTTTTTAACATGGAACCTAAAGATTTAAAGATTAAGACAGAAAAGATCTTTACAGGCAGCAAGTTCTATATTTTAGAACACTCTTGTTGGGTGCTTGATTTTAAGTAACATTTCATATACCTTTTTTATCACTACATAAAGCAACTATTAAAAAAGGTAAATTAGGTACATTAGGAAAACGATTATAGAAGTAATTACGAATAATAATGTAACCACGACAAAAAGATTTATTGCTACTAAAAAAATATGTACAAAACTTCTTTCACAGTGTGCTATTAATGTATTTTATTGCTTAAACATATTTCTTTTTCTTATATTAAATAGGGTTGACCAAAAAAAAAATTATTTAACCCCCACTTAAAGAAACCTTGGAACTTTTTTGAAATTGAAATTGACTATAACTACGGCTCATGTTTAAATGTGTTTAATTACTCGAGGGTATACGCTAAGAAGGGATTATATTAAACAATAAGTAAGGTTTGTACAATGCAAATGCTTTAGGCACTGCAAAAAATTATTTTTTCCGTCAAAATGGGCTGATGGATGACAGATCGACAGACACCTTTACACTATTTTATTTTAACAAGGAAAGTAAAAATATATCAAGCACACAAGAAACAATATTAGTAAAAATAACACAAAGTGACGTATTTAAAAGGGAAAAATCAAAAGTTAGGTGACTGTCCAAAAGTTAAGTCATTAAAGTAAAAAGTCATCCAGATCCAAAAAGTCCTTCAAACTAAAGTTAAAAAGATAGAATCCTTTTTAATTATTTTCGATTTATCTACTATTAATTTTCTTTTATTCACTAAGTTCAATTCTTTTTTTAGAATAACAATTGGCTTAAAGACCTGGGAAATTTTTAACTAATAAACAAAAAAAAACAAATCAGAAACAGAAACAGATCAAATTAAAATAAGACAGGAGGGAAAAAAACTTGTTATTTTTTTTCGTGCGTTTTAAGTAAAATGGGTGTAACTTTTTTATAAAACGTTAGGTATTTGGAAACAAAGGAGTTATTGACTGTAGTTGCTAGTTGTAGAACTAAAGATAACTAATTATTGCATACGGTTGTAGGTATTTAAAATGGTGACAAAAACTTTAATATTTAATAATTGCTTTATATTATTTAAAATTAAAAAAAAATACGTATAAAGATGAAGATACACATGACTATACCTTTCCCGAACACAGAATGTGCCTTACCGTGGTCGCTTCTCGGAAAACCACACTTGACAGCAGGTTGGGCATGTTGCTAAACCGAGTTCGACAGTAACGTTTTTTTGCAACAGTCAGTTTTTAAGTATGTTTACACTTTTTGTACACACCTAGTCCTAAAATACACTTTCTATAGGAGCGCTTACGTAATAAAAGTGTAAGATAGTGTAAACTATTTCCGAATTATAAACAGACCTTTTGTATATAAATTTTTATAGTGTGAAACTTTAGTGTGTCAAAAAGCTTAAAGAAAATAAATTAGCCTCAGGATGATCAAGATGGTTCTTACACCTACACCCTACACGTCGCGAATTAGCCGCGCTTGTCTTGCAGGTGCGATTTTGATGTATTATGTTGGTCAACTGTTTTCTCTTGGTGTTCTTTATAGTCTAAGAGCCAACTTAAAGCAGACAACATATATTTCAACAAACCTCAAATTCCATCTAGAGAGTCTGTTGTACCCACTAAACAAGACATGGGGACTAGCTAAACCCTGCCGCGGTGGGTTCGGGGTCACTCAGGTGTGACAGGTATAAAAATCGGGTTAATTTCAATAGTATTTTAACAAGTCTGCCGTTTCATTCTTTCATTATATAACTTTACTGTAATCGGAAAATAATGATTGCAGACAATTTTACGGTTCTGACGTCATGGCAGATGCCTTTGAATATTTTAACCAATCTAAAATTTATATATGGTATTTATTAAACTATTTTGAACTTTTATTAATTTTGACAGACATTTTTTTTTTGGTTACAAACCTGGCAGACAGTGCAACCTTTCGTCCAGCGCGTTCATACTTATGTCCATAATATTAATTTCTATAATACTTTTGTGTATATTATGGTCTTAAAATGGGCCTATTTAACAAGGAAAATCTCTACACCATATCATACGACTTGGTCATACTGTCCACAGAGAAATTCGAGAGCGTACTCTGCGAAAGAATGCAGACTGCCCTCAGGATAATAGAAAGATGGTGTGCTGATCACGCGCTATCCATCAACCCAAAAAAGACAGAGATGGTTCTCTTCACAAGGAAAAGGAGGATGGTGAATTGAACGCTCCTAGACTCCTAAACACACAATTAAGCTTTGCTACAGAGGTGAAATACCTTGGAGTAACCTTTGATAGTAAGCTAACATGGAACTCCCACTTGGAGAAATAAATCAAGACAGCATACATTTCTTATGAGCAGTGTCGCCGGACCATAGGCAGATCCTGGGGACTGTCACCTAGAGTCACCCTGTGGATCCATACGGCCATCATAAGACCTATGCTAACCTACGGTGCTGTTGTCTGGGGGCAGAAAGCCCAGCAGACGACAGTTATCCAAAAGCTAGACCATGTACAGAGAATGGCTTGTCTCAACACCACCGGAGCCATAAGAACAACACCAAATAGGGCCATGGAGGTAATCCTAAACCTCACACCCCTTGACATATTCGTCAAGGAGGTTGTTTTGATGGTTATGTTGCGCCTCCGCACTGATGGTATAATGCCCGACGTAGGAGTTGGCGCATAGAGGGGTCGTTTGTGGAGTGAGGCGATAGGATCGCTTTCACTGCTGCAGGCGAAAGTGGACTCTATTGCGCCATGTTTTGTTTTTAACAAACCCTACAAAATTGACGTCAAAGGAGAATCGAACACAAACGTGGCAGGTATATTTAATATCTACACAGACGGTTTAAAAACAAAAGAAGGTACGGGATGTGGAATTTATTCTAGATCTCTTAACTTAAATATCAAATGTGCTATCGGTGAGTTGGCCAGCGTGCTTCAAACTGAGCTCACAGGCATAACCAATATAACAATAGTTGCAAAAGAAATAAGCAGTAGAAATATTACTGGTAAAGTCGTGCTTATCCATACGGATTGCACGACTACTAGCCCTAAGGAGACCACGCTACACCTCGGGTCTGGTACTAGAATGTCGCCGTGCCCTTGTGGACACTTCCAGCATGAATGTGGTCACTCTCTGCTGGACCAAAGGACACACCCACTCCAAAGGCAACCGCATCGCTGACTCGTTGGCCAGGAAGGCTGCCGGGACAAAACCTTTTGGACCCGAACCTTTCGTAGGTCTGACAGGGTCTACGATGAGGGACCTAATTAAAAAACACTCTTTATCAGCAGTTTACAACACGATGGGATGAAACAGTAAACTGTAACATTTCCAGGGAGTTATTGAACTATCCTGACAGAGATACAGCTAAACATTACTTGGCAAAGCCTAGGGCGAGAATTCGTCTAATCACGGGCGTTCTTACTGGACATTGTCAACTACGGAAACACCTCTCTAGAATGGATATAAATGACACACCTCTGTGTGGAGGTTGTGAACAGGAAGACGAGACGGTGGAGCACATCCTTTGTGACTGCCCTGCACTCTTGTCCAAAAAAAGATCTATGCTGGGCGAGTATTGGCTTTCTTTGGACGACATTAAGGAGATTCCCCTCGGCGACGTTCTCACCTACTTTAAATCAGTAGGATGGGCAGCGTAGAGTGAGGAGTCCCCTTTAGGAGGTAGCACAACGGGCCTACTGAGGCCTAGATGCAGTGATGTTTATCACCCTCCGCACCTTTAGATACAGATGGGCCTATTTTCCTTATTGCCCATCTTTAAACCAGTAAATGGCTTGTTAACGTATATACTCATATATTTTTTTAAATTTATTTGCGTATTATTTATTAATGGTAAACATATTACCAAGGTTTAAAATTAATATAATGGCCATAAGTATGCACGCGCAGGACGAAAGGTTGCACCGTCTATAAAATATCTGCCAAACATAATATATGTTTAAAATAGTTTAATAAATAACATATATAAATTTCAGACTTGTTTAAATACTTACGAAATTAAATTTTTTAAAAATATTTAAAAGTGGCTGCCGAGACGTCAGAACCGCTAAAATTGTCCGCCATCATTATTTTCTGATTACAGTAGAGGTCTTTAATATAAAAATTAAAACGTAAAACTTGTTAAAATACTATTAAAATTAACCCGATTTTTATACCAGTACAAGCTGGACGAAAGGTTGTAGTGTCTGCCAGGTTTTTGCAAGCAGAAAAAATGTCTGCCAAAATCAAGCCAATATAAGTTCAAAAAAGTTTAGTAGATAACATATACAAATTTTAAATCTGTTAAAATACATTCGATATTAAAATTTGTTGGAATATTCAAAGGTGTCTGCCGTGACCTCAGAACCGTCTGGCATCATTATTTTCCAAGGCAAACTTGTTAAAATACTATTAAAATTAACCAGATTTTTTACCTGTTCGCGCTGGACGAAAGGTTGCACTGTCTGCCGGGTTATTGTAACCAGAAAAAATGCCTTCCAAAATAAATATAAGTTTAAAATAGTTTAATAAATAACATACATAAATTTTAGATTTGTTAAAATACTTTCGAAATTAAATTTTTTGGATACTCAAAGGTGTCAGCTGTGACGTTAGAACCGCTAAAATTGTCTGCCATCATTATTTTCCGATTATAGTAGAGTTATATAATGAAATATTAAAACGGCAGACCTGTTAAAATACTATTGAAATTAACCCGATTTTTATAACTGTCATACCTGAGTGACCCCGAACCCACCGCGGCCGGGCTTAGCTAGTCCCCAGGTTTTGTTTAGTGGGTATAGCAGACTCACTGGACGAAATTTAAGGTTTGTTAAAATATGTGTTGTCTGCTTTCAGCTGGCTCTTAGACTATTAAGTCGCGCTTTGACCATCGTTGAATAGGAGCAGAACACCAAGCGGAAAACATTTAAATTTGTTTGTTGGTAATTTAAATCTAAGTATTATTTTCAACTTTCTATTATTAATAGTTAATAAGATATTGCCACAATATATCCTTGTCCAGAAACTCTTTAAATAATAACTAACGTTCTTCATTACCTAAAAAATATCACGCTAGTCCATAAGCCTTCATTTCTACCTTATTTAAATATTTAAAAGCCATTTTATGTTACATATTTAATTTTCTTTTTTCGTCTAATGGAACAATAAAGATTTGTTCATAAATCATAAATGTGCTTATTCTGTCATATTTAATTGTATTTTTTAAAAGCAGTAAATATATTAAATAACAAAATAGTAAATCTAATAGTTAAAATTGGCTTTAGTCATTTTTTAAATTAATTATCGTTTAGTCGTGGCAAATTTATTTCAAAAATAATAATCCCAAAAATAAATAAAATATGGCAATTTAATACTTTTTACTTTTAAAGAAAAATTATTTGGCTTTTCTCCAGAATAAAGATAATTATATATTATTAGAAAAAAAATATATACTTTTTTCGATATTATTATGGAGAGCTAGTCTGCTCTCGCAATCATAGTAACAAAAAACATGAAAAGACATAAAAAGGTTTAATTCTTTATAAAATTGATTTGTTTTAAGTACTATAATAAAATTTCTGTACAAAAGAGGAAAAATAATGTTTTATTTATGTAATTTTTACATTTTTTTTTGTTTTAAATAATGTGTTTTATTTACTTAATAAATATAATCGGAAAAGCAAAAATTATATTCTTTTTAATAAAATTATAAGTATTTTAATCCATTTTTTTAGATAAAAAGATTAATTTAGTATCCTTTATTTATTTATTAGGTTTTTAGAATTGATTTTTAACTAACCATCAATAAAAGTAAACAATTTTAGAAAAATATTTTGATTTTGGGTAACTTAAACTCTATTTATTATTATTTTTTGTTCTCACAAGTCACTTGCTGTTAAAAAATTATAATTTTTTTGAATTGTTTGCTAACTTTTATATTGGCACGTAATACTTAAAACAAATCAATTTTATAAAGAATTAAACCTTTTTATGTCTTTTCATGTTTTTTGTTGCTATTATTGCGAGAGCAGACTAGCTCTCCATAATAATCTCTAAAAAAAGTATAATTTTTTTAAAACAATATATAATTATCTTTATTCTGGAGAAAAGCCAAATAATTTTTCTTTTAATTTGATATTTCCAGAAATCAAAATAAACTATAAAAACTTTTCACTTTGTTGTATTAATTTTCCCAAGTACTGAATCACGCCACCTTATTCGACCCTTGTTTCATAACCTCAAGGTGAAATTTATTTTGATATAGGACATCTAAAGCTGTTTCAATAAATAGGGAAAAATTATTTGCGCCTTCGAATCTGTTCTCTCTTTGTATAGAAAGAATAGCCGTTTACCCTACTATTGACCCTATCTCTACAAGAAAGCTTCTTCCTTTGTCTACCCACAAGCAAGCAAGTATTTTTACGGCTTTTGCTCCGCTGCTATGTTTCCTTTCTCAGCAGCTTTTAATGAAGCAACAGGAAGTTCTTTGGATGTATAAAACATCCTTTGAGAAATCATTTAAAGAAGCCTTAAACTCCCTACTTTACTTGTTCCTTTATCCTGGAGTATCAGACTATAGAACCTGCTGGCTGTAGAGGTTTCTCCTTCTCATTCAAAAGTCCCATCTGCTTCTTATTTTACTTAGACACCCACGGTACTTAATTACTTAGGCTCTAAGCTTCGGTGGATTGTTTTAAAATAGGAAATATTATTAACAAATATAAATTTTATATAATATTATTTAATTTTAGTTAAAAAATGGTTAATTAAAAATTGTTTTATTATAATTTATTAAAACTAATTGTAAAATTATTGTTTAGAATCATTATCATATTTTCAGCTTCTCCAAATTATTTATTAAATTGCACCTAAATCCATAATCTATATAAATAATTAAGACCTGATCTCAAACAAATTTACTCAATATAAATATTGATAATGGCAAATGGAATTTCTGTGCATATACAGATAAGTACAGTTTTGTATTCATATAAATATCCGTGCAGTTCTCTATACAACTTGCGAGGGTAATGAAGCATTAATAATTTAAAAGGTTATGCTATTTACCAATATTAGAACACTTTTTCTTTCACAGTCGATTTTACAGGGACTACAAAAACCCAATAAATACAGGCAACAGTTCTTTTAACATCAAACATCTAAATACTAAAGGAAACGAAAAAAATATATATTTTCTTAATTTTGATTAGAAGTATGGACATCGTCAGCATTTTATGTACATATGTAATTAAATAATTCTATTAATATACAACTCCTTTCTGCATGATAATCTCCCCCGCCAAAGTCCCCTGTTATTTCGATAATTTCCACCTAGGATGTCGACCTTAAAACTGACCTGTAAATTGTCCTATGATAAACAAAATCCAGAGAACACTGACAACATATTTTGATTGATTGCAAAGCAATACCGAGTGGCAACTAATTATTGACTCTTCGAAGACAAGATTAAAAGCGTTTTTACCGTTCGCGTGCATCATGCTTTAAATATGAATGAGAACATGAATACATAACTTCAAAGAATAAAATGCGAAGATTATAAATGAAATATCTGTGCCGATCTTAAAGTTGTTGCACTACTTACATGACTACAGAGTGGCTACTATAAATATTATTGTTTCTTATGTAAATAGGACAGCAGAGCCAGAAACCAACATAATGTCGGTAAAGAATGGCCGTTATGTATGATGTTATGTTAATGAACCCTTAATAGAGAAACAGAAAATTGATTTACTTTCTCTTCACAAAAAACTATTATTTAAGATAAAGGAATTTTTATCAAGTGGCACAAACAAAAACTTCGTTAAAACGAAAATTTTAAAACTACACTTTTGGCAGAAGATAATGGCGCGTGGACTGCCTTTTAAAGTGTCTGTGACAAGTTTTTAGCTAACAGGAAAATGTAAAACTACACAGATTTAGTTAGGGGACCTATTTAATCTTACAAGAGGTTATTTTGCAACATGTTACCTAATCTGCATTTTCTTCATTCCCATAAGAATTCTTCTTTGATAATTAGTATAATTACGGTGCAGTCTCAGACGAACACAGCAAAATATTTCGATTGCAAATTACTTAAACGAAAAAGCGGTATAGTGAAAAAAAACCTTAATCGTAAAATTGATCCCTATAAATACAAGCAAAAACAGACAACAAACTAACTTTTTACTTCTTTTAATAAAATATACACTAGATTTGGTAAAAAAAAGTAATTTAGTTTTTTTAATTTTTGATAATTTGGTTAATTGCTTATGACTTGGATTTCTTTCCCAATTAGAAACAGATAAGTAACTTAAAAATATTTGGTTTATTTTGCAACTTTTCTTCAATATAACAGTATTTTCTTGAAAAGTCTTTGTTAGGTGCACGCCAAAGGAATCTCTTTACAATCGGTCTCGGGCCAAGCTGGACGGATCCTTTAAAAAAGGAATCGATTCACAGATCCGGATCCTCGTAAAGGAATCGAATTACCAATACGAATCAAGATTCCTTTTTTAAGGAAAAAAGGAATTTAATCTAGGTATCAATTCCTATTTATCGAATCACAAATCCGGATCATCTTTAGTTTTTATACTTACAAATGATAACAATGATACGGATGATACTACATAATCCAGATGATGAATTAATCGTCAAAGATTTTAGCACGGACCCTGAGACGCGATATATAATTTTAGCCTTATTTTGAAGTGCTGTAACTCTTGGCCAAATTAGTTTTTAGTAAATATTCTTCAAATTTTAATATGTTCTTTCTGAGATTAACATGAATCCACCCTTAAATGGATCAATTTTTCAAAGTGTATTTTAAAACTTGCGATGCTAGATTTTCATAAGGATTTTAAATGTGATTCTCAAGATAACCTCAAGCGATTTATAAATGGGACACCTTATTGTAATTTTACAGGAAGTTTAACCAGTACCGTTTACTAATTTCTTTGTTTACTGAATATCAAAATGTATTAAAATTTTAAATTTATTTTTGAATGACACCCCGAATAAAAATAATTAAATGTTCCATTTAAAAGTGCCTCAGGGTTATCTCAAGGATAACAAAAATTATAAAGATCGAGTAATCAGAACTTTAAACATAAATGCAGGTAAAATGTTTGCCCATTTTTGGATACCACACAAAAACAATATATTTAAGTTAAAAATCACATGTTAGGTGTGTTTCCTTATTGCAAGATCTTAATAGGCAGATGTTTTAAAATTCTTTATCTTAATTTTCGGAAATCAATGTGATGTTATTTAGTCAATATCTTAATTTTTAATTTAATCTTTCTTTTTAATTTAATTTTTCTTTAAATTAATTAGTCATTATTGATTATTGGACTTTCTGTCACTATAACACAAACTCTTAATACTTAAAAAATATTTTCTACTTTATAGTTTAATTTGCTAAAAACGCTTGTTTTAGGTTTTAGTTTTTTAATCTATAATTGATTTTCTTATATTTAAGTCCCAAAACAACATCAAAAGTAATCTTAATTAAGAGCCTCGATTTTTAGTATATCTTTTATTTGTCAATAAATATAAATTTTCTTCATTCCTGTTTATTATTTTTTAATTAGGTTTTGTTATAATTTTAGGGTTTTAAATAGAATTTTTTTTACAATTTTTTCAAAGTTTTTTTTAATTTAAAATTAGTTTGGAATAACTTTTTTAATTTTCCTATAATTTTTTTCCCAAAATCAAAACTTATTTTATATAAAACTTAGATGCCGTCCATTGTAATACGTTTGACTTATTAATTCCAACATTCTTTTTAATGCATGTAAAAAAATGATGTAGCGACATTTATGGTACCATAATAGTACTATTTATTTGCTTAACATATCTTTTAGTAGTAGGAATTTTTTAAAATTATATCAAAAATGAAGAATGACATTTACTGTCGTTCTGTGAATGGTATAAACTTAAGCTGCAACCAATCTAGGTATTTTTTTCTTTTCATTCAGATGATTCTAGTCAAGACATTAGAACAAAGTTATGAAATAATTGTTTTGTCATTGGCTCTTGTTTTCTGTACAAATTTTTAGGTTAATCAGACTTTTTAAACGTAAAAATTACGTTGAAAGATTCCGTTACATACATACATACATACATACAGGTACAGCTAATAAAAGCGTGTTAAAAAAAGACCCCAGAAAAAATTAAATACTAATTTACGTTTCGATGGCAAGTCTGCCACCGTTAACAAGATAAAAAAAAATGTATAAAAAGTTTACTGAAAATTAAATAATAATTAAAATTAAAATTGTTAAAAATTATAGAGATTCAGAGATGGTCTTTTCTAGAATTTTTTGACTTTTTAATAAATCAGTCCGTCACAGCAATATGAAACATATACCAATATAGAACATATCTACAGAGGTATTTTTCCAAATGAGTTCTGGAAAAAAATATTGGTCTCATTTACAGGATTAATTTCTTCTGCCAACTTTCTGTTAACACGCATAATTGTTAAATCACATGCACTTATCTTTCTAGTAAAATATTCCAAAATATAAATAAATTATTGCACCTTTTAATTTTAAATAAAAAGTGTTTAATGTGTAGGCTAACATGTTTATTTAAATAAACGACATCAACTGTTTTACACATTAAGATGTTATAAAGAAAGTTGATTTGAGAACTTTCATATTCCTTTAACTGACAGTGTCACCAAAGTCGCAATTAAGTTTTCCCGCGACTTTGCACAACTTCTAAATGTTCGTTTCAAGATAAACTTAGCTTTAAACTTACATAGCAAAATGTGGTTTGTTGGATAAAACGATATTTCGAGTTCGATGATAAGATTTAAACCCGACTTTAGGTTTGTGAAGTAATGCGAGACAGAGAGTTTATAAGCTTATTTGAAATTTATCGGAATTTTAAAGGGTTTTAAGTGTTCTTTAATATATATTTCTGTTTCTTAACAGGTTATCAATTCGACACGTATGTACTATGTTTATTGCAACTGCAATATATTCATATGTGGTAATCTACAAAATTTCATGGGCGTATGTATGTATGTTTGTATGTATATTTATGTTTGTATGTATGTTTGTGTATATGTCTATCCACTTGAAAGATTTGATCAAAATCGGTTCAGTACTTTTTATGATATAGAAAAAAACCTTGGTCAAATTCTTCTCCATGTAAGAAAAGCATTACCAAAATCTTTAAATATTTACAATACTATAACTACTTAGCACAAAAGAAACATATTTCAGCTTTAAAAATTTAGAAATAAAAGGCTTATTTAAAAAAAATTAAAGGGACTAAAAAATATTAAAAAAATTAAAGGTTCTTACGTAAAATATCTTCCTTACTTCATTTTGTATTATATTTCGTTTAAATTTTGATGTAAGTATATTTCGATGGTCTTGCTGGCACCAACCTAAAAAAACTGTAGGCCCGTAATTTGTTTTGTACCTACTTTTGATTTTGTTTTTGTTGGTCTATTTAGTGTATATATAATTATTTTTATTAAAGTCGATTTTTTAATTACCATTTTATTTTGCAAAATATTTTTTTATTTGCTTAACATAACTGGAACAAGCCTCTTAAGTTTCTTGACGAATCTCAGATCATTGCTTGTAACATATTGTGAACTATAAGAGATAACACCTTATATAGCAAATTTTGAAAAATTGGCATGAAAAGCATTTTAAAATATATTTAGGTACAAAGGGATCTAAAAAATACTATAAACAAAAAAGGGTTAATAATAACAAGATCGGGACGAAAACATTTACTCATAACAAGGTTTATAGTCCGGGAGGCCACCGCAAAAAAGCTGACAAATAAGAGATACGCATAAAACTTTTTTTTTTATATTACTATGAACTATACTCAAATTAAAGCCGCACTGCTGCCTCAGCTCAGCGGGTTCAAGTTGCATTTTTTTAACAAAAAAACATAAAAATTGTTTTTTTTTTCAATATAACTTGAAAACTATTAATTTTAGGAAAAAAGGTATTAAATCAAAATTAATGGTGTAGTTAAACTACGTAACTTTTGTTTTATAACATTTTTGGTAGCTCTTTTAGTTTTTAAAATATTAACAATTTAAATTTAAAATAAAACGCAAATATCTCAAAAACTAAAAGAGCTACGAAAAAAATGTATAAAACAGAAAGTATGCTTTCTAATAAGCTTTATAAAAAAGGTTATATACACGTTTTTAATGAAACGAGGAATAAAGAAGATATAAGCAAAAAAGTAATTTGGGCCAAAATTTACGTTTTTTTTAAGTTAAAAAAAATGCAGTTTGATCCCGGTAAGCTGAGACAGCAGTGCAGCTTTAAATTGAGTCTAGTTCATAGTAATATAAAAAAAAACGTGTTATGCGTATTTCTTATTGATCGGCTTTTTTGCGGTGGGCTCCCGGACTATCAAGAATGTTTTAAAAAACAATAATAATAGGACGTGATACTAAAAATCACGGATTACATTCGTCAGCAAAATATTTCGTATAAGAAGATATACAGAACAAGGAAAAAATCGAGTTAAAAACCCGCTCTCTACTGGGTGTCATCAATATTAGAACTCTGAACAGTGCCCTAATCCCAAGAAGGGAAATATACGTTCTAAGTGTCTTATGGTAAAATGTATGTATCAATTAAGCTGAATAGAATTTTTTCTATTATTTTTATCTGGTTTATTTGTGTGTAAGCTCCACTGCATCTCATTTGGCTACGTACCCTAGTTGACGAATAGGCTCCCAAAATATTGCTTAATATCCAAGGTTTTTAACCAAACCTGGTATGACCTAACAACCTTTCTTTCTACAGTTTCCCACAAAAACTGCTTGAAATAGTGTTCTCAGGAGACACTATTTAATAGGTTTTTACGGATTCTACTCTAAAAAATTTGTCATTGGTATTTCTCTTCTTGTACCTGCTAACACGCATCACGATGTTTGTGCAACCCTTTTCACCATTGTCAAAGTTCCCACTTTGTTCACTTTTTCAACCCACGAGTGTATTGCGATAAAGCTATTTTCATCAATTTTGTTTTAGTTTTAATTTCTTAGTAGCCTGTTATTGCGTGATTAGTACCACAGCCCAAATGGATCAAATTAACATAGTAGGTTGGAATTTTAACTAAGTAAGTTGAAATTTTAGCATAAGTTAGAAATTCAACACAATAAGTTGAAATTGATTAGGCATAATAAAAAGCAGTTGGCCAGTTGCTTTTGCTTTAAAAAGAGCTTAGAAAGTGTATCCTTTGCATGGCATAACCTGCGTATATGCCTTATCAGTCAGGAGATTTCCAAAAGTAAATTTCGGCAAACTATCCTTAATAAATTCCATTCCCTTTATACTAGGTAAATTCCTTTAAAACGTTATCTTAAGACATTGTTGAGGTTTATCCATGGCTTAATGGACAACCTAAATTTAAAACACAAAACCCTATTTTGTTACGCTCCGTGGGATAGATACCTAAGAATTGGTTGGCTGAATACCAGGATGATTTTTCTTAAGTGATTATTACAGTGTGTTTAAATAGTTACTAATGCAATACGTTAAAAGGGATAATGTTTAAAAATGTTTTAATATCCGGAAATATTTTTTTTATCTGTTTGACAACCCACGAGGGCTTGTATGAAGCCCAAGTACCGTAACTGCAGAGCTTTTCAAAGTTTAACCCATTTTTTTTTCTAGTTTGGTCATCCTTGTCCAAGTACCAAAACATGCAGATATTGTATTATACGGTACCTTTTAGACAACGCGGTAGTTTTACTAGGGACGTTATACAAATAACTCATACCTCTAAACTACAGTTCATTACCGTCCATGAAATGTTATCCAGGTGGTACTTACAGTTTAAAGTGAATTCCGAACCACATTCAACGCTACGGTGTTAACGGGCGACCACCCAACCATTAAACATTTTTTTTTTCAGACGTAATGAAGGAAGGTTTTATTAGTGTTATTGTCTAAAACTGGGAAAAAGGAACTGTGTCGAACACGCATTTGCGTGTTCGACACAGTTCCTTTTTCCGCACCATTTTGACGATTTTTACAAAAAAAAAGGTATTTAAATAACCAAAAAAAACTTTAAACGCCAGTTAGTAAGAAGCGGTAGGAAACCTTTTGATTTCAATCGAAAAATATTGCGTTAAGCTAGTTATAAATGTCTTATTAATTTACGTAGCCTTGGTAAAAAAAAATCTTTAAGCTGTTTCAAACATATTTTAAGATTTAATTTAGTTGGTTATTATTGGACAATATTTCCTTACATTTTTAAACGATAAGCTTTTAATCATACTGTGTATCATATAGAAAAAAGTAAAGAACTACATCTGCAACTGGATACATAATTTTCCCAATTTCCTTCGTAGATAACTAAATTAGCGTTATCAAATTATACTGGATGAAAAATAACCTCTTAGCACATTAGAAAAAGCATTTTCAGTATTTAGAATCCAAAGAAAAACGAAAAACTAAATGAAACGTGTCTAATTAAAAAGAAAACTTACCTTCTAATTTGATAACTCCGTCGGTTTCCCCAAGAGAGTTTTTTGCCACACACTTGTACGATCCGAAGTCATTCTTATTAACTTTGCGAATCTTAAGCATCATGTATTTTTTGTACCCGTTGTCCATGGATACAGCTTCATATTTTTCACCTGAAATTAAAAAAAATATTCTTGATAAGCAGTCCAGGCTGTTTAGAATAAAACGCCATACTATAAAAAAACGATATACTAATAATGTCAGATGAAACCACTTCATCTGAATGAAAAAGTAAATTAGCATAACTGCAGGTTTTGGGCAACATAAAATCCTCGACAATAAAAAGAACACGTTAGAGATTCGCCAAAAGTCAGAGGCTGGTGTGGTATCTCAAGGCAAAAAATTTATGGGATTTGGTTTTTAAAGTCCGATTTTGCCTTGGGCGCCACCAAAATAAATTAACTTTTTATCCCAAATTTCAAAATGAAAATTTTCTTTACCAAAATTTTCCCCTTAAGGCCAATAGTATCTGGTATATATTTAGTGAAGGTCCTTTTTAGATTTATACTTTTGAAAATCGTAAAGATCCCACTGATTGAGCCTAGGGCCACTCGTTGAGTTTTAAGAATAAAATTTCAGGCTATATTTAAACATTCATATACATTATCACGATAAAACAAAAAGTTTCTATAGTAAACAGTGCTTTGGCCATGGTTCGTTACAGGGTCATAGATCAGGTGCATGTGCAAAACAAGTTGTGTTACTAACCTGGACGGAGGGGAAATGGCCAGGAAATGCACAAAGATACTCTTCAGTATAAATAAACAAAAACATCCCGTATTTTAGTAAGCAATACAAAGTATTAAAATAATTTGAAAAACATAATTAAATAAATAAAAGCTCACTAAGCGCATGTATTATATGTATTTTATGTATATAAATTTATAAATAAACAAAGATTCCTATAACCTAATGTTTTTCTGTTTTTGTCTTGTGGAGGAGGAGTTTTCCAGTAGCGAAAGATCGATGCGCGCGCAGTGGGAAGCGTCACAACAAAGAAAACGGTTATGCGTAATACCAGTCCTTGGTTTGACCGCCATTTTTTGTACCTTTTTTTGATATAAAAAACATTTAAAAAAATTGTATTTGAAAAAATTGGAATTTCTGGGCGCTACAGAGCCCGACTATCCAGAAGTTTTACCGACGAAACCCGGGAAAGCTCACGTTGCCACATGTGCCTAGAAAGGGAAGAGCTGGCTGATTGACTAGTATCAGGGCCAACAGGAGTTCTTTAACCCTCATCAAAGCAATCCATATTGTTGGTCGGGCCTAAGATCCAACTTGGTTTAATATTAATACTTTTAAAAGACCTATTCTTTTAATAAAAATAATGGACAGTTAAAGGGGTATTTTGAACGTAAAACTTACAATATTGTTTTATTGCAATTCCTTTTTTCAGCTTAGAAAAATAAAAATAATAAATAATTTTATACAGGGTACACCAGATTTTTAATGTCAAACTTTAACACTCGATAGAAAAACTTTTTTATGGAACAACCTTAGGGCATTAAGATGACAAATGATGGATGTTTCTTGGACTTCTATTATCATTTATTTATAAACACAACGTTCCAACTGGTAAGTATTCACAGCTATTTTTAAGTGAAGGGTACTTATTTATAAATAGGGTTGGTAACGTTGTTTTATTGTATTTAAAAAAATAAACTTGTCTTTGTTTTACATCTTTATTTATTTAATAAAAAATAAAGAAGAAAAAACAAAAAGCCAGTAATGTTTTTAGATTAAGTATTTATTTATAATTCATGTACAGATTTTTATTCAAATGTTAATTTTTTTTATTAGGGCGAAGAGCTTTATATTTTTTTGTAATGTCTTAAAACGTAATTATTTACTACTATTTATTACGCATAGTGGTTTTAATTCTATTTTTAACGTTTTTTTTTATCGTGGAACAGTCCACGAAGGCTGAAGACATGAGTACTCACATACCGCGGGTGTCTTAAGTGTGGTAAGAAGAGGAAGTTTATTCACACAGGACTTAAATATTTGGAGAGTTGGAAAAGAAGGAAAAACTTTAACGGGAAGTACGTTCCATAGTCTAAATACTTTAGGGATAAAGAAACTAACAAAGTGGGAAGTTTGGGGCCGCTCGGTTAGACTGTAAAAGGATGCATAAAAGTGGGCACATCGTGTTGCTCTTTTGGAAGCTGCCAGATAAGGAATTCTACCATTTATGCATTTTTGTATTTTGTCCTAAAAAGTAAGTAAATTACATTTTTCACAGGTTTGGTCTGTTGTAAATACGGTCGGTTTTTCAAGAAAACCCCAACCAAGGACTTTTTTGGGTGTTAAGTATTAGACGTATAAAGAAACTAAACGAAAATTAGGTAATTAGTCCCAAAAATAAATTAGTTAATATAAAGAAAAGGGACAAAAGAGTAAGGTTATTATTACACCTAAAATTCCCTCTTTTATATTCTCTATTATTAATACAAAACGTGCCTTTCTCAAATTATACTTGGCCTTGTTTTCTTCGATTTCTCGCCCTTACTGACGAAAAATTATTTTATACCACAAAAATAGTAAATGCAGATTGTTCTGTACAAAAAAATAACAGATGAAAATTACGTTATATTAAGCGGTGTTTCATTTGAAAAATTATAAAAGTTGTTGTTCTAAAACTTCTCTTGCTCATGCCAAATACATCTTCTCTTTACGAGGGGGGTTTAAATATTACCCAAAATTTTATTCTCTAAACCAAAAGAATCGTCCTAACCGCAATTTTGTCTTGGTATTCTCCCAATGGAATATCTAATAGGCGTGCATAATGTAATAGTCACTTTTTGTTTTTATTTTGTAGTTATCGAAATGACAGACCTGGCAGTTCATGTTTTTGTTGCGCAGCGCATATAACTTAGATTTCTTGTAAAGGAGGATGCCAAACCAAGTGATATTTAGCAAAGATTTTAAGCACAATTCGTCGAATCTACTTTATCAAAAATTGACGTGTTTATTTCACGTTAAAAGTTAGTAATAGTGATATGTTAAGTATGTTAGTAATTGTTAAAAAACTATTCGAATCAGTACTCGATTCCAAGGACTCGTATTATTAGTATTCAAATACTAGCTCTAGTATTCAAATACTTGATTAAACCTAAATACTGTTTTGAATTGAGCCCCGATGCTCATTCGTTAACGGTAGTAATTAAACATTCCATAATATTTGTAAGGGATCTTAGGAAAAAATATAAATAATACCCTAAAGGATCCTTTGTATAATCAGTTTTAGATCTTTAAATTATAAAACTTTACCAATCACTAATTTGCACATTTTCTTTATAAAAACTTAAGTGTTCACAGTCCTTCTTATGATACATATAAGTATAAGATAATTTCAGAAATTAATGCTTAAAAAAAAAATCAAGAAAACAGTTTCACGACTTTACCAAGAATTTACTCAAGTTTTTTTTGTTTTTTTATTTGTATCCGACTTATCCATGACGTAATAGCCACAGACTAGTAAACAAAATATAAATGCGATTACATAAGTCAAACAGTTGGCAGAATTTCAAGTGTCACGACACTCCAATTTGACAGTGACTTTTTTTTATTGAAATACCTCGGTACTCGAGTACGTGAGAACCTAGTACATATTTGAGTCACTAGTCGCGTCAGCCTGACATCACTAGTTAGGGAGAGGCGTCCAAAAACTTCCACGACACAAATCAATGATGACCTGATTTATCAGGACCTTATTCTTTCTAATCAAAAAATGTTTTACACATTAGTGTTGGTAGCGCCGAAAGAATCATCTATTTTTTTTGCATTTCTAAAAAGGTAAAGGTTTAGTTCTTAACTTATCTGAGACGAACTTGGGTTTACTATTTTAAGTCAGAATTAGAAAGTTCAAATCTCTCCAAGACAGAAAATATCAAAGGTTGTGTCTTTAGCCGGTAAAGTAATGGCCTCCACCTTTGGCAACATCGAGGATGTTCCCTAAATTTTTGTAAAAAACTTCGTACCAATAATGACCCTTAGTATTCTGACTTGCTTACTTATTTCGTTCAAAAAGGGAAAACCGTTCAATCAAGAGAGTCATTCTGCTGCATGATAACGCCCGACCTCACTACAAATAATGTACTGTAACAAGGGCATTAAGAGGTTCTTTTACATCCACTCTGTATTTATTATCATGTAATTTCTCTTTGGACCGCTTAAAGGGACATTAGGCAGCTCAAAATCTCAAGATGATGATGATGTTGCCGAGATTGTAAACAAGTGGCTTTGCGTCCTAAAAAACATTCTATAAAAAATATATTTTAAGTCCTTTAAGCTAAAACACACGTAGAATAATCTCTCTAGCAATTTTTGAAACAAATATAAATTAAGTTCTTTAGTACTCAACTTTTTATTAATAAAATGTTTTACGAGAAAACAACTGCGCAATTAATCAATTGTATTAATAAAATACTGTTATTAAAACTAACCTTATTACTTGTGTAGTAATTAACTGTAATTATTGGTACTTAAAGAACAAAACTCTGCAGTAAATGTTAGATATGTAAAGGAAGTTACTTCGAGAACCTAAATGTCCCTTTTAACTGACGGTGTCACCTAAGTCGCAATTAACTCTCGCGCTTTGCACAATTTCTGAATGTTCGGTGCAAGATAAACTGAACTTTGGAAGTTGCATGGCAAAATATGGTTTGTCGGATGAAAAGATTTTTCAAGTCAGATGATAAAATTTAAGCTAAGTTGAAGGTTTAAAAAATAGTGTGAGGAAGGCACTTTTATTACCCACTTTTAAAATTTTAGGTACATGTTTAAAGTACCATTTTTGCTATTTAAAAAGAAAGAATTGCATTATAGGTTATTACAAATTTATTTTTTTCTTTTGGAAAACATTCGATGTCTTATAAAAAACCAAGCTAATTACAATTAATAAATGTCAGATTTGCATCAAAGTTTGGACAAAGAATTTACCACACTACAGAATTACTGGTTAAAACAGAGTTCTAAGCCTATTACGTGCGGTCGGTTTATTATTATTAAAAGAAGACAGCTAAATATAGACCTATATTTCTACTTTGGCAATAAAAATAAACTAATTTCCAATTTTTAGAATATTTAGGAAAGCGAAAAATTATACATGACAGGTAGTACGGATTCCGTCACAAAATGTCTACAGCCTATTTTCTTTGTCTTAGTAAACTGGAACAAGTCAATTAAGTTCCATGGTGAATCCCAGATTCTTGCTTCCTATATATCCAAGGCTTTTGACCGAGTCTGACATGATGCGCTTCTAAATAAATTTTCTTTTTACGGCCCTCCACCTAGCGGCCACGTTCTGCAAAACAAAAAGTCATTATACCCCGCGGGCATTACTTGCGGGAGTGACCTCAATTGAATGACCACACCCTTACAAGAGAGCTTTATTCTTTTACCCATTGACCAGTTGTGGGGTACTTGCAATTGTACCGCTCTTTATTAGGTATTTTTACGGCTTTTGCCCCTGTCAGCAATCTTCCTTTTCTAATACTTCCCAATAGAGTAACATGGAGTGCCAATTTTATGCATTCCTTTACAGCTGAACTGAATAGGCCCCAAACTTTCTACTCTGGCTGTTTTTTATCCATAGAGTGTCTTAACTAAAAAACCTGCTGCCTACATGGGTATTTGGGCAAATCCAGCCAGCCCACTGATATTTTGACTGATAAAAAAATCCTAAACTATTACGTAGTGGTAATTTAAAGAAAAACCACAAGTTAATAAAAATTGCGTATTTTGCTAGTAATTTTTCACCTGTCTGTGATGATTTCCAGCCCAAGGTCACCCTGAATCACCCTTTACACTTTTCACAAACACCTTTTCGTTTTTTGGGGGCAAACTCTTTTAACTAGTATAAATAACATGTGTGCAGAAACTACACAAACAGCATTAATAAAGACAGTATTATATTTTAGGGATAATGTCACCGATTTTTAAATATTACTGAGGAATATCACAGAACTTTACCCTTTGCCTAAATAACAATAAATTTAATTTTGCGGTTTTGAAAGGTTAACATGGCATTAAAGAAAATCCCTCAAACTTTTAAAACCAGGTCATTATAATGTCTGCCTCACACTATCTCTCAAAGCTGCAACTAAGCTAAAATCTTACCATCTGACTCGAAAAATATTTTTAGCCGAGAAACCATATTTTGATATGTAAGTTTTAAAGTTAAGTTTATCTTTGAGTGAAATTTAGAAGTTTTGCAATGCCACGCGAAACTTAATTGCAGCCTGGGTGACAACGTCAGTTAATGGGAACATTTTAGTTCTCACAGCAAGATGCTTTACAGATTTTAAAATTCACAAAATGGTTTTGTTTTTATACCTTAAATAAGAAATATATATTTTGGGAGTGAAAAAAACGTAAGCAAAGATTTCTTCCACTGACATTTATACCAAAGGTTTTGAGTATAGATAGCACAAATATTAATAGGTGAGCACGAGTAATTTTTTATTATGCACTTTTTTTTCCGACGAATTTGATATTGTCTGACAGGCAAGCCATCATGTAACTAATAAATGTCATTACTCATACCAATAAAAAATTTCTGGCCTTGCAAAGTCACAAACCTTATAAACTAGTATTAGTAGCGTAAAGGGTATTATTCATTTCTATCTGCATTATCGACAAATTTGCGCAAATACCCAGATTGCTGACTATGAAACAAAAATAGCCACGTGTCGAAGCGACTTCATTGAGCTGAATCACAAATTCCAGAGCGACGCCACTTTTCCTTCCCAATACAAAAAAAAGTGCGGCTAAAAATTTTAAGAGGGTTAAGGTGTTGCGGAAATTATGCATGGGTGGCTTCGCACCCAACCAAAAGCATTGTATAAAAGTGAAATTATAAATCACCTACAACTTTGACAAAAGTGCACAGACTTAGAGGGTATATACGTAAAGAAATAATGTAAAAATGGTATACTTATCGCAGTTAAATAAAAAGTTACACCCAAATATCGGTTTATAACTTCGTAAAAGTCTTGCAAATAACGGAAACTGTGCTTTTAAAGCTTTTTATTAAGTTAATATAAAACAAGAAATATACAACATGCTTATTGAGCACGTATGTCAAACCCCTTGAAGAGTTTTAGAAATCGCTATAGGTGATTTGAAGAAAAAGGTAGTATGTAAACTTATTATGTAGAAAACTTTTACAAAATTAGAAAAGTTTTGACTCAAATGCGAGTTTCCAGTTTTCCCTTTTGTAATAAAACTCCGCCTAAACTCGTATTTATTTGTGTAAGGTCTTTTCAATGATACAAAATAAAATAAATGGTTTTGTAAATACATATTTTGAAGATAATTAGAAAGGTATAATTTTTACTTCCCTTGCATTGGACAAGTATTGTATTTGTATTGTATATATATATATATATATATATATATATATATATATATATATATATATATATATATATATATATAAAAAATATATATATATATATATATATATATATATTTTATAATTAATTTTTATTATTTAATAATTTTTTTTTTTTTTTTTTTTTTTTGGAATTCTTTCTGTTTTAAAAAAAAAATTAATGAAAAAAAGTCCAGAAAATGTATTTTTTTTTTTTTTTTGGGAAATTTTTACTTTTATTTTAAAATTTTTCATAATTACCTTTGTTTAAAATTAAATCACTAAGCTTACCTTATGTAAATGTTACTTAAAAAATAAATATTTAATAAAAATTAAAATAATTATAAAAATTGTTGCAGATACTATTACCTTTTGAGGCTAAGGGTTTCCCCAAACTTTCAAAACAATTTTAAAAAAAAAAATAAAAATTTTTTTTTAAAAAAAAATTTTTTTTTAATTTAAATAAATAAAAAAAAATATATAAAAAATATATTTTATATATATAAAAATATATATATATATATATATATATATATATATATATATATATATATATATATATATATATATATAAAAAATTTATTTTATATATATATATAAAAAATATATATATATATATATATATATATATATATAAAATATTTTTTTAAAAATAAAATTATATATATATATATATATATATATATATATAATATATATATATATATATATATATATATATATATATATATATATATATATATATAAAAAATATATATATATAATATATATATATATATATATATATATATATATATATATATATAATATATATATATATATATATATATATATATATAATATATATATATATATATATATATATATATATATATATATATATATATATATATATATATAATATATATATATATATATATATATATAAATAAAATTAAAATTTAATAATTTTAAATAATATTTAATATTTTATTTAAATAATTATTAATATTTTTAAAAAATTTTTTTAATTTTTAAATTAAATTTTTTATTTTTTTTAAATTTTTTAATTTTTATAAATTTTAAATTTTTTTTTATTTTAAATTGCAATTTTTTTTCAAAATGGCGGCGTAGGAACTATTTTTTCAAAATCCAAATGGCGACAATATGGGCAATCGATGAAACTTTTTTTAAACAAAAAAAAAAATGTTTATTAAACCTGTCCAACAAGGGTTCTTAAGTAAATTGTTCAAATTTTTCTTTTTTTAATAAACGGGGCATTTTTGTTTTTCTTTCAAATGTCACTTTTATATGTGCAATTTATGATTTTCTTCAAATAAAAGTGCGATATTTTTTTTTTAGGGGAGCTGAAAATTCCCTTTTCAATGATATACCATAAGTTGTCATTTGTTTTTAAAATGGCGGCGAGGAAATTTTTAAAAATATCACTAAAAAGGAATTTCAAGCCCTATCGAATACAGGGTTCTGTTAAAAAATTTAAAACGTTGGAAACTTCGTCAAACCGGAAGTGGTACCATGTCAAATAATGCATAAAAACATCTGCTTGATAACCTCTTTAAAAAACCCCAAATATTAAATTTCTATGTTGAAAATTAATGTAAGGGCAGGGTGTTTCCCCAAATTTTATTGTCAGGGTGGACATTTTCATTTTAAAAAGGCGGCGCTACCAAGGAATTTGTGAATAATCTAAAATCCGCCATATTGATTAAAGCCAAAAAAAAAATTTAAATGTTAAGGTGGCGATGTGACCAAAATAAAAAAAATACAATTTCAGGCAAAGTATTAAAAAAGTTTTTTTTTTCTATTTTATATTAACAGACTGTCAAAACTGCCTTTGATTATTACAAACTGAAATTATTAATATTATCCCTTCTACCCTATTCTACTTATTTTGCCCGCCTATTAGTTTGGGTTATATTATTACAAATTATTACAATTTAAGAACTAAGAACTATTAAACTTTCATATTAAAGTAATACAGTTTAATGCGCCTTCCATTATTTTCATACATTTATTGACCCTTCTTATGGTTTCTGTATGCCCATTTTTTAAAAAATCTTCAGATAAGGTGTTAATTGTGCCTTATTCGTTTCTAAATCTAACAGATTTATGGGAGGCGTGATAAACCTCTCCTTCAAGTAGCCCCAAATAAAAAAGTTAAAATAGTTGTCGGTGACCGTGCAGGCCACCAATAGGACCATTTGTTCTAGCCAACGATTCCCGAATCTATCCGTTAAAATTTTTTATAAAAAATTAATTTTTAGTTTCGGGGGGACCCGAAGCACATATCCAAAACTCAGAAACCCCCAAAAAGTTCCCCAAACCAAAAAAAAGAAAAAAGAAAAAATTGTTCAAAACAAAAGGGGAGAGCCCAAAAAGAAAAAAAGATTTTTCCGATTTTGTGGTTTCTTGGCCCGTTTTCTCAGACCCTGAAGTTGGAAATTTTCTGTTTTGGGAACTTCTAAACAGAAAATTTCCAACTTGTCTAGGGTACTTTCCCTGACTGAAAAGAGAACCGAAGTCGAAACAAGCCACAAACTTAACAGGTTTTCAAAACAAAGAATATTTTTTGCTTTTTTTGACTTCTATTTTTTCTTTGAACAATTTGTTCTTTTGCTTTTGTAGGTTTGAGCCGAAGCAGTAAACTGGGATTGGGTTTAAACCCAACGATGTTGTAGGGTGGATTATGTGTGCTTTCGACCTTCCGGGTCTCATCAGTTAGGCGAAGAAGCCTAAGAGCTAATTTGATTATGATTTTAATCTAGTTGGTTCAAGAAGTAGTTCTCAAACGCAAAGAACAAAGTTTGTTCATTTTGCCAAAGACAAAAGGTTGCCAGTGTCGGCATCTGCGGAGTTCTACAAATTCTGAGCGACTTTTGCTTTTGAACAAAAGGGTCAATCTCGCCACAAATTCGTGGAGATTTGCGAAATCCCAAAAGTTCTTTTGCTTTTGTCTTTGCTCAAAACATTCTGTAAATATCTTTTAACTTCTCTGCTGTTGTGGGCGGGCGCCCCATCTTGTTGAAAAACAACATCCCTATTGTCAGCCAGGGGCAAAACATCTAGAAAATCTTCTATTTGATTTTGCAAAAAGTTGAGATAATCTCCCCCATTTAAGGGTTCATAAAAAAATATAGGACCAACTATGCGGGTTCCCAGAACTCCGAGCCACACGTTCACTCCAAAACGTTCCTGAAAGGCCCCATCTCTTATCAAACGTGATTTTCAGTTGCCCAGTAGCGTGTATTATTTTTATTAAATAACCCAAGATTTGTGAAACGCGATTCATCAGACCATAAAATATGATAATGAAAATTTCTGTCTTCTTGAAGTTGAGCACGAAACCAGTTACAGTAGGCCAATCTTCTGGGAAAATCATTTTCATATAAGTGATGGTGTACCTGATATTTATATGAGCGGAATCTATGTTTCTTCAAAATCTGCCTAGCTGATTCACGATTTACATTTGTTGCTTGTTCTAGTTGCCTAGTAGATACCGTTGGATCAAAGTGAACATATGCCAAAACATGTATCTCCGCTTCTTCACTTACTACGAAAGAGTTCTCTTCATCACCATTGACATCTTCATTTCTAAACTTTGCCTCAACGAAAAAGAAATAACTTGGATGTCTTCTATTAGGATATCGCTGAGCGTACAACGCACAAGCATGTCTAGATTTTTTTCTGCATTCGCCGAATATTAATAGCATGTCTGTTTGTGAATTTAAAGAGAAATTTGAATCTATTAGTTTCCTTCGATAACACGGGACTGTAAACGTGTTATTAATATTAATTTAAATCAGATATAAAGCGAACCTACATCAGTAAAAGTAATGCCCACCTTACCTAGATTTGTAGTCTTTCAGCTCAGGAATGTCTCTTTCAGCTTCAGGGATCCCTGTATTTTGTCACCATCAAGTCCAACAACGGCACTATAATTTTATGATTTAAAAAGTCTTACATGTGAAAATTAAATTTGGAAAATAATTGCGAAATTTGGAACTTTAAGATTAACGACTTGCACTGTCGGAACTCAGTAATGAAGTGGTACTTCCCATTTTTCGTTGGGCGCGCGCCGGGAGTGCCCAATTGAAAGGGGTATGGTTTTTGTTTTATATAAAAGAAATTTGAAATTTACTATTAAATGAATTTTGAAAACTAAAGGTTACCAAACATTTTCCGCCCCCTAAAACAACGTTTTATAACCCGCAAAAATAAATAAAACAAAATAATAATAGGCAAAAAATATGAATCCAGTTTGATTAAGTAAGAAAAAAAATAAAAAATAATAAGGGAATACATTTTTAAATATTACATTACCCACGACATAAAAAAGACGTCACAAAATATTGGTACTTGTTTAATTTCGGTAAAGGACATAATTTGACAACAGGACGTTTTAATTCCTTTTTGTCTTTACTGTTCCAAATCTTTCATGCCCGTCTGGACCAGGATGTAATTCACGATACGGCCTAGGGACCAATGTAACGGAGGTTTAGTTTCATTTTTAATAAGGACCAATGTATTTAATTCTACTTTCGTTGAAGGATGTAACCATTTAGAACGTTGTTGCAATGTATTGAGGTACTCGTGCCAACGTTTCCAAAAATCTGAATTCATTCGCTGAATCAATTGCCAACGAGAAAGCGTATTTAATTGTAGAGTAGATAAATCTGAATCGGGACAAGAAGAAGGGGTTCCATTGTGGAAATGCCCGGGGGTAAGTGGCGAAGATCGTTTGGATCGGGCTTTGAGCACAGATTGGTCGAAATTTAATAAACTTCGATTTGCGAAAGTAAAGTGGTTAATTCTTCGTAGGTTAATTTTTTGGTCACCAATCCTCGATATAAATGTGACTTCCAGATTTTACAGCAGCTTCGCTAAGACCGTTAAAATTTTGGAGAAGCGGGGGGATTAAAATGCCACACAATTTGAAATTTTTGCTGCATGTTTTGACAATTCTTTTAATTGCGTATTAGCTCCGACAAAATTAGTGCCACAATCGCTATAAATATTAGAACAGCGACCACGTCTGGAAAATCCCCCGAAATGCGGCTATGAAAACATCAGATGATAAGTCGAAGCAAGCTCAATATGAATTGCCTTGGTCGCTCAACAGACAAAAATGCAAATATAAGTTTTTGGTTACTTTGGCTCCTCATTTGCCCATGGTTATATTAAATGGGGCCAAATCTGGGTTACGTGAAAAACATTTTAAATTGAGTATGGAAACGAAGGTAATTCCCCATTATGGGGTGTAAGTTTTCGGTTTCTGCGGAAACACCGGAGACTTTTTTGACAAGACAGATTGAATAGCACGACGTCCCGGGAATTATCCAAAATTGTTGGCGTGATAAGTATAAAACAGTATTTAATCCAGGGTGCAAATTTTCTTTATGAATATCCCCAATAATAAGCTCTGTAAGTCTATGCGGTCGGGGTAAAAGGTGGGTGTTTAGCTTCGAAAGAAATATTAGCATCCAAACGGCCGCCCATTTCTGACAAGACCTTTGCTTGTCAAGAAAAGGTGAGGGGTTTACGAAAAGGTTTAGGTAAAAGCTCATTATTTTTTAATTGGATAATTAAATTAGAAAATTGAACTTCTTGAGTTCTTAAAAATAAAATATTTAATGATTTTTTGTAATTCAATTAGGATATTGGTCCAGAAAGCTTTGAATTTGTATTGCGACAGTTGTGAATAAACCTAAACAATAGGAAAAAATTTTTTTTGAATCTTACAATAAAAGAAATTTAAAGTAAGGTATCGATAAAAATTTTCAATTGAGTTGATGAGACTATTTGTTTCTCTTGGGTTTTTCTCTTGATCGATATAGGATAATTAAATCTTGTTTAAAAACTGGTCAATTTTCCGCTCTGAAGGCTAAAGTTAGCCACGATGGGCCCTAAAAAAAGGGGGAGGGTTTTAATAGTTGTGCTGGGGGTTAATCCGCGACTTGCACATTCTGCAGGATTGTCTTGTGGGTAACATGATGCCAGGGAAACATTTGGAATAGTTTCTTGAATATGGCTGACTCTGTTGGCCACAAAACTTTTGGATGGGGCGAACTAAAGTCCAGGCTAATACTACTTTGAATCAGAATAAGCGAAAACTTGGTCAATGGGAATAAGAGGAGAATATGTTTTTATAACAAAATCAAGAAGATTAGCGAGAAGGGTGGCCCTAAAAGTTCCAACCTTGGAATACTTTGAGTTTAAGTGGCGAAACTCGTGATTTAGCTATAATTAGGGCAGTTTTGGTTTCATTAGTTACTAGCTCAATGCGAGCGTATACCGCGGCTGGTAGCCACTCTCTGAGGCATCCGAAAAGCCATTTAATTCGCACCGGGTAATTTTATTAGGAAAATATATTTGGAAATTTAATTTGTGATAAAGAGGGCAGTTCATTTTTTAAATTGCGACCAGATATCAAAATATGTTGCTCAGGTTGGTCATCGCAATCTATTTTGGAAATCCAGAGTTTTTGCATTAAATGTTTAACAAGAAAAAAATACTGGTGATAAAAAACCTAAGGGATCGAATATTCGGGCGATATCAGATAAATATTTCGTTTTGTAGGTTTTTCTGAGGGATGACAAACATAAAACAAAATAGTCAGAAGCAGGATCCCACTGTAGGCCCAAAAACCCTTTAAAGGATAAAGGTTCTTTCTTATCAAATGAGATAATTTTTTGACATTCATCTTGCGAAAAAGATGATAGAAGTTTCGGATTGTTACTGGCCCATTTTCTGAGCTCAAAACCTGCAGATTTTAAAATTGTAATAAGATCCTTTTTAAGGATAAAGGCAACGTCTAAGAAGGTGCGCCTGCGCGATATCGTCAACAAATATGTCATTGAAGAATTTGGCGGGGCCCCAGGTTTAATTTTATAAAATTTAACTAAGTGTTGAATTGTACGTATTGCAAGAAAAGGGCTTGAAGTTACACCGAAGGTAACTGTATTCAAACATACTCCGGAAGTGGTTCTCTGGGATCAAAAAGCCAATAAAATTCTTTGGTAATCTCTTGTTTGGAGTTAGAAGTATTTGAAGATACATTTGTTTTTTTATCGGCCAAAAATACGATGGGATGAAACGAAATTTAAGAAGAATAGTGTTTATGTCTGGTTGAAGTTTTGGACCAGGTAAAAGAGTATCATTTAGACTTAAACCTTTGGATCCTTTTACAAGAGGCATTAAAAACTACGCGTACCTTGGTAGTTGATTTATCGGGTCTGACCACGAGTGGTGGGAAAGATAATTGACAAATTTTTAGACTCATCAGGCGAAATGGGACTCATATGACCATTTTTGAGATATTCTTTCATAAAATCTGAGTAATTAGAGTATAATGTAGGGTTTTTAAGTAGACGAGATTCTAGGGAGTGAAAGCATCTTATGCTACAGAGTATGTATCTCCGAGATCAGGCTCGGTGTGGCGAAAAGGGAGCGAAACAATAAAACGACCAGAATTATTTCGAGTTACAGCATTTTGAAATATATTTTCACACTTCTTATCATCAGGTGAGATGCAATTTAGAAGGCAAAGATTCTAGCTCCCAAAATTTGCAAATATTTTGGTTAAGTGTTGATTCAAAGGAGGTAAAATATGAATTTATTGGAGAAAATGGAGCTATTTTATTTTCCTAAAAGCACCCAACCAAAAACAGTTTCTATAGCAGTCGGTTGCCCTGGCTCTCCAGGTATTCGACCTGACCTAAGAATTTGAGAATAAAGATCAGCACCTAGAAGCATATCAACCGGTGCAGGAGTATGAAAATGTTCATCAGCAAGTTTTAAATTGGAAATATGATTCCAGCCAGCACTGTTAATTTTAATTGATGGCATGTCTGAGCATAGTTTTTGTAAAACAAGTGCATAAAATTAAAAAGTAGGATCTGTTTTTCCAACAGGTCTTATTGTGCCATTAGATATACCATTAGTGGTAGATGATGACTTATTTACACCGATTATGGGCACATTCCATTGTTTTCTGGTAAGTCCTAACCGGTTTAAACAAGCTTGAGTGATAAAGTTTGCTTGACTGGCTGAATCGAGTACTACACGAATTACTTGAAAATTGCCTCTAGAATCGAGAATTTGGACTTTAGTAGTAGAAAGAAGCACTGGGCTTTGAGGAGTTACAGAAGAAGAGGCAGTACATCCACAGTTTACAATTTGATTTTCAGATACAGAAGTGCAATTAGTGTTTTGAGAAACGGGTTGATTATTTTGCGAAACATTATTATTTTGAGTATTTGTTCTAGATAATTCGATATTTTGTTGAAGATGCAACAAGGTGTGATGACGCAAGCTACAGATACGGCAATTGAATGTTGAAGGACAATTTTTAAGTTTGTGAGATAAGCGGAGACAATTTACACAAGCATTGTTTTGCTTTACATATGCAAAACGCTCAGAAGGAGTTTTAGTTAAAAATAGAGAACATTGCGACAAATTATGGCTAGTTTGATTACATAATCGGCATTTATAGGGAGACGAGTTGTTTACAGGGACAAGTATTTCTTGAATATATATTTTTATTATTATTAGAGTGACTGGGTGAGTTCGAGCTGAATTTGAAGCATTTGCAAATAAAAGATTGGTCATTTAGGTTAGAACTAGAGTTATTTGAAAAATTGGCTGAAAAGGTTGGATTAATCGAGTTACTAGAAGTATTTGCCATAAAATTATGGGAAGCGTGATTTTGAGTTAGAATGTGAGGAGAAATTTTGACTTTTACAATTATGTTGATTATTGGAAAATGATTTTTGATATGACTTTTGTGATGGTATATTCTGAACAGATTCTAATGCTCTGCATTGATTTTCAAGAAAATCAGTCAGATTTTGGTATGTTGGAAGCTCAATCTTGCTATGCTCTATCTCAAATGCTGTTCTTGTGGCCGAGTCTAACCTTTGAAGCAGCATATTAAAAGAACAAAGCACCATTGATCTGTCGGAAAATTTAAAACTTTTAATGCAGCAACATTTTCCTTAAAAGTATCTAAAAAGGTTACGTAAATCCTTAGCAATATTTATCTTTAAAAATGGTGCGCTATTTAACGCGTTCCAATATGTTGAGGCTAAAATTCTTTTATTTTGATAACGATCTGTTAAAGTTTGAAAGGCTATGTCATAATTAGATTCTGTTGTAGGAATAGATTTAATTAAATTAAGTGGCTCATTTTTCCCGATATGATATTAAGTATTGAAATTTTTGAATTTTTTTCTAAGTTAAATTATTATGTACAAGTGACAAATACATATCATAAAAAAGTAGGCCAATTTTTTTAAAGTTTTCCATCAAAACAAAAGGAATTGTCAACTTAGGTAAAAACAACCAGGTTGGCTATTATTTTGAATTAAACAAAATTGTTTTGATTATTAGAATTGGGAAAAAGTTCAAAAAGATTTTCTTTGTTTTTTAAAATAAAATTCATCAGTGTCTTTTTTTAATAGCATCATGGTGGAAAAATCTTCATCTGATTCGACAAGTCCTATTATATCATTGTGAATGCTTTTAAAATCATCTAAAATTCATCTAATCTTTCAAACTTTGACTGAAATAAACAACTTTGACTTGGATCGGCTTTAGCTTTTGAAGCTGCTACATAAGCTTCTGAAATTCGATTTACAAAAACTTTTCTTTTTGCGACAATGCTTTAATATCACTCATTTTTTAAAATACGAGAAAAAATTATATTTTGTAAAACGTTATTTAAATTAAAATATGTAATTTAAAAAATATTAATTAGTTATTGATGGAAAATATAATTATTAATTTTATTATTTAATTATTATTATTTATTATTAAATCAATGATATTGTTTTTATTTCTAAATTATTGAAAAAGTTTAACTTTAAAAAAAAACGAATTTGACTACCTGTTATCCCCAAAATGTAAACAACTTCGAGGGAAAAGGGATTTTGTTTTTTGAATATTCACTTAAAAACAGCAATAATTTTTCTTTGCTTTTTCACTTTTTAATTTGAAGCAAACTTATATCACGCCTGTAAACCAATAAATTAAACAAGAAACACCATTTATTGTGCGACTGTAAGAAAAAAAATAACGATTTTATTTTAATATTACAGAAAATATTTTCAAAATTAAACTGAAAATGTAAACAACTATAATTTTAGACAGTACCGGTCAAAATCAGCAAAACTTCATGTGACCGTTTATTGGCTTATGAGAAAATCGATCGCGATAGAATGACGGCGCATGAATCTACTGAGTCGTATCGATCACTGTTTATAACGGCTAGCAGCAGGAATTGGAATTTAAATATGGCGAATAATGTCAACTTGCTCGTTTCTTGTAAAACTCATAGTAAAAAATACTGTAGTTTACCTTTTATTATGGAATAGGAATAAGTGAAAATAAATTTAAGTGAAACGAAGATTGTCAAACGTCAAATAACTAAATAATAATGGCTACGCTATGAATTGACTTTCATTTGTTTTCCACAGCCTACTATACTTTTCAAATAAATGCCATTTAAAAACATCCTGAATTTTCATAGCCTTCTTACTTTCTTGCGACAATTGGGAGTTTCTATGAAATAGCTGTAATTTTAATTTGTTACTAAACCGATAGTAGCTTGCAGAACATCATGGAAAATTCGTTTTCATTGAAAGCCAATAATATAGGTATATTTTTTAATACTGAACCTGGAGTTGTATTTTTTTTTTATTTTGATCACATCGCTACCTTGACAGTTTCAAATATTTTTTGTCTTTAAGCAATATGGCGGATTTTAGGTTATTCCCAAATTCCTGATAGCGCCGCCATTTTAAAATGAAAATGTCACACCCGTGACAATGAAAATTGGAAACACCCTGCCTCATTAATTTTCAACATAGAAATTTAATATTTGGGGATGTTATGGAGGTTATTAAGCACATGTTTTGACGCATTATTTGACATGGTACCACTTCGGTTTAGACAGAAGTTCTACCAACTTGTAAATTTTAATAGAACCCTGTTTTCGATAGAGCTTGAAATTACCTTTTTAGTGATATTTTTAAAAAATGGTTCCTACGCCGCCATTTTGAAAGAAAATTGCAACTTGTGATATATCACTGAAAAGGGAATTTCAGCTCTATCGCAGTGGAAAAAATATTACAGGGTTCTATTAAAATATAATAATTTAACATCCCAAAATATTAAATATTTATGTTGAAAATTAATGTAACGGCAGCGTGTTTCCAATTTTCATTGTCACCCGGTATATACATATATATATATATATATATATATATATATATATATATATATATATATATATATATATATATATATATATATATATATATATATATATATATATATATATATATATATATATATATATATATATATATATATATATATATATATATATATATATATATATATTATATATATATATATATATATATATATATATATATATATTTTTTCGTTTTGATTTCTTGGTTTTAGGTCTGTCAGAATGTAAACATTATGTTTTTAGTACTTTATATTGATGACGTTTCGATCATGTTCGATCTTTTTCAAATCTAAAAGTTAGGTTTCAGAATCAAAACGAAAAAATATATATTATTATAAAAAAAAAAGGTCAAAGAAAACTAGAATCTCAAATATATATATATATATATATATATATATATATATGTTCTTTTATCAGCAGCATGTCAAATAGCAGAGAGACAATATTTTTGCTTCACATTAAGACCTTAAAAATTCCGCATGGCTTGGATTAAAATATAAAATGATTAAAATGCGTTTACAACAGCTATCAAAGCCAATAAAAATCTTTTATCCATAAACATTAGATACCCTCTTTCAAAACATGTCAGTTACATTTATAACCACGACAGTGAATACAAAGAAAAAAATAAATAAATCCAGTAACGTAAACTTTTAAACAATGCCTGTCACTCAAATTAAAATAAGGGATCTCAACAAAAAATTATTTTTTATTATTTTGTCTTGGACTTAATTTTCATAAATTCTCTCTGTCCATTTCTTTAATTTTTAATTCTTGATATTAGTACCCAACTTTAAAATATTTTTTCTACCATATAAACATATTTTGGTATACTGTTATGGTTTGTTAAAAAATATGATTACTTAATAATATTAACGAAGTAATCATGTAATTTATTTGAAGGTAAGATATTGCCCTTAATTCACCTAGGGTTTTGGATGTTGGCATACTGTCTTCTTAACAAACTTTCTTTTTGTGGTCCTTCACCTAACTTTGCACTTTGATCGTCTGTTCTTTTTTAATCAACCAATATCTGTAATGCTTAATGGTTACGCTTCTAGCTTTTACAAGAATCAACGCTGGAGTACTTTAATACTCAGTACTGGTACCATTTTTTTTCTTATTAACCCCGTTCATAGTTTTGTTGACGATAGTATCCTCCACTCTCCAAATATAGAAAATATTATACTGACCGACAAAGAAAAGTACACACTTATTGATTACCAATTTATTTTTATAAATTCGCATAATATATACAGGGTGGCCCACCCCATTCGCCTCGGTTTTTCTACGAGAAATGAAAAGAGTTGGTGAAAAACTTTTAGCACGGTCATATGTGGGTCTATGAGGAGCATATTTCAAAATTATTTTGAAATATACAGGGTGACAAAGAAATAATATCAAAGTTATATTTTTCTTATGGAACACCCATATTTTTTTGATATTTTTAGATACTATAGACCAAATAAAGGTGAGCTATTGTTTATTTCTATACCTAAAACTAACCGTTTCGAAATTTAAAAATACAGACCATAATTTAAATTGTTTACACCCTGTAAATATAACGAGCTGCTCGTAATTAAATTTATTGCTTAGCATAAGGTTTAGTTAATATCACATAAAAGTTTTACCTTAATATTATACAGAGTGTTGAAAAAAAATTTCCTTAAAGTTTGGACACACATTTTATTAAATAACTTCCTTAAGTTAAATGGAACACTATATTTATAGCCTATTTTGACGCGGAACTAAATTCCCTTTAAAACCATATTAGGGTTTCCTATACCTATCTCTTCTGCTTTTTATGCAAAAGGCGTTTTTATATATATGGTAAATTTTTGAAAATAAGATGTATCTCAAGCAAAATGCAGGCAAAAGTAATAACTCCAATTTATTGCCATTTCTAAAATATTAAAGCATTCTTAAAAATGAGGATCGAATTATAGTAGAAGGCACTAATTGTTGAGACAAAATATGTTAAATTGCCCTTGTTTCCTAGCCCATGTATTAGATTTTATTTTGCATAACAACGAATTAGTTAACAGACATAACTTTTACTACTACAGTGACAAAAATCCTAATATTTTTGAAACACTTAATCACCAGCACAAATGGTCTGTTAACGTGTGGGGTAAAATAATTGGAACACGAGTAGTTTTATTTTACCTCGGTTTTTCTACGAGACTTAACTTAAGAAAGTTATTTAATAAAATGTGTGTCCAGGCAATTTTTTTCAACACTCTGTATAATATTAAGGTTAAACTTTTATGTGATAGTTAACTTAAACCTTGAGCTAAGCAATAAATTTAATTACCAGCAACTCGTTATATGTTACAGGGTGTAAATAATTTTTAAATTATGGTCTGTATTTTTAAACTTCTCTAAATTTCTCAGAAACGGTTAGTTTTAGGTATAGGAAATATAACAATAACTCACCTTTATTTGGTCTATAGTATCTAAAAATATCAAAAAATATGGGGTGTTCCATAAGAAAAAATATAACTATGATATGTACTTTCTTTTTGGGTCACCCTATATATTTCAAAATAATTTTGAAATATGATCCTCATAGACCCACATATGACCGTGCTAAAAGTATATTACCAACTCTTTTCATTTCTCGTAAAAAAACCGAGGCGAATGGGGTGGGCCACCCTGTATATTTAGACGGCAACAGCTAATACATGATTAGCTGTTTAGCCAGATCAAATAATCAGTGGCAAAATTATGTATAAACATGTAAGGTAAACCCTTGATTTCTTATACACCCACTGACATGTTAAGGCATTGATCTGATGAGGTTTATATCTCCTTGGGTCTCTTATTTCACACTATGTCCAACTTATGTTTAAGTTTTGCTATAGCCTTAGGGGCGTACTCTACGTTTAACAATGCGACCCAGGATGTTGCACAATGTTCGACTGTAAAAAGATCAGGTGATACTGGGGGCCATGGTAAGCCGTTAATATGGTATTGAGTCATAAGGTTTACGGTAACTAAGCTTTTTTGATTGTCTTAAGATATGGAAGGGCATGTATTTTCCCTACTTTGTAAATGTACCGAAGGGACATCATGCATCATGGGTGTAATATTATGGCGCCCCATAACATTACACCCATGATGTAATGACATATCTCTTAATATTAAACTGTGCAATACATCTTTCATCAGTTTGCCTTTTAACTATTGCTCGACCATGATGCATACCTAAAAAAACAAGATTTGTGACTTAAAATCATCTAATTCCAAAGAGGACAGTTAAAAGAAAGCCCAGAACTTCTTGTTCGGCGATAAACTGTACGCATACCAGCTACCCTTTTGTGTTTTAAAACCACTGATTTGCAATCGCCCACTAGACTTCCTGTTCTTTTCCTGGGATTTTCGGTACCCCTAGCTCTGTGTCATCGGCCTCCTTGAATCCATATATGACAATTTCTCAAAACGGTACGTATAAACGGCTTCTTTTTCTTCCTAGGTCTCGACTGACACATCTTCTTCAAGTAAGCCCAGAATTTACCCCCTCTCAAAGTCACTAAGCGGGCGAGTATGACCAATCTTTGCACTCGGAACGTATTGTTTGTTAAAATAATGCACTTTGAATCAAAGTCTTTAAATGTTAAACCATAAACGTAATTCGTATAATTTTAATTAGACAAGTTCAAAACAGTCTAAAAAACCGGTAAGAATAGCCGTAGATAATTAATCATTTCTTACTGGACTAAAATTATTACGCATTCAAATATTATTTAAATAGGATTATAAATACTAGGGGTTTGCCTTTTTTGTCCCTTAGTTATATAAAATTTTTACAATTCTTATCAGGTGCTCTATTTTCTTTGTTACTAATCAATTTATTAATAAGTATTAAATATGATTTCAAAAGCAATTTAAACCTCGTATGAAAAACTTAAATGAAACTAAATTTGCGCCAGGAAATCAGAGTTGAATGATGCAAGCTTCTTTAGTCTTGCTCTCAATTAAATTAAATTCACATTTGTCATGCGACGCCTTGAATTTTGCTGCATTTTCGCACTGAAGGTGTCACCTAAGTTGCAATTAAGTTCTCTGTGGCTTGCAACTTCTAAATGTTCGTTCCAAGACAAACTTGGCTTAAAACTAACTTACAGAATCGCGATTCTTTTTAAACTTTTGTAAACCAGTAGGATAAATAAATCTTAAAATAAACTGGTCCAGAATAACCTTTAATTTGGATTATTTTTTGAACATTGCAATTATTTTCCCATATGCCAGTTTAAGCATAGAAAAAGAATATATATAATTAAATGCTCAGTTTGCGTTTTGGTTATGCAGTATGTTGGGATTTATTTTTTAAATTCTAAACAATAGGTGAAGAACGTAATAAAAACCTATATAACGTAAATTACACTGTTTTACATTTTAATAGCTCCTTAAATTTTTGAGTTTTTTGTTTCTACTACAATGCGGTAAATTCGGATATGAGTTTGCTCCATACTCAACTCACTCATAAGTTTTTAGAAAAGAGTGAAGGAATATAAAATATGAAGAAAACCAAATCATAAGCAGTATAGTAAATTTTCAAAGATTGAAAAACCAAATCACTTTTTTACATAAAATACTTTTTTTTTTGTCGAAATAAGTACAAAGAGATAAGTTTATTGATATTTTTTGCTTCTATTCACAGAGATCGCTTTCACGTTTGAGGGTCCAATAGTTCGCTTACATATTTTTGGTCCATTTTCTACTATACCGCTATTTCATTTGAGCAATTTTCTGATTAAATTTCTTCCGTGTTCAATTTAAACTGCGCCTAAATTTTCAGGGAAGAATTCCAAAAAGGAATGAAAAATTCAACCTGCAATTGGATTAGTTCTTCAACTAGTTTTGTGTAGTTCTTTGATTTTTGTTATTTGGGAAGTGCTACATACTATTTTAAAGGCAGTCCATACTCTAATTGCTTTTGCCGAAAGGGTGGTTTTAAAATGTTCTCTTTAAAAAGCTCCTTTTAAGGTTAAAAAAATTCCTTCTTTTAGCAATTTACGATTCAATCAGAAAAAAAAACAAGCATTAAGTAGAAAGACAGATATAAATGGGCTTGTTTTGGCTTGCCATTTTTTTCTAGGAATGTTTTTTAAACTCAATAGTGTCAAGTTCAAAGTGGGCAAAAAATTGCGCACCTTCTAGTGTAAATAATAAAAGTAAAAATTATCTTGCAAATACTTCAGATTACGTTACAATTTTAGGAACTTCACCTTAAAGCCTACCTAATTTCACATGAATTTTATTAGAAGAGTTTTTTGCTACCCCGCATAATAGTAGTGGAGGAAGCTTACCAACTATTTAAGGTTTATATCGCCATATTTTTCTTAATATTCCTTAAAATTTATTGATACAAATTTTCTTTAAAACATATTTTTAAAATAATGTTAAATTTAGGTTTAATACTTCCTATATATTTGAATAAAGTAGATAGATGGCAAGAATAAAATAATAATGGTATATTTTTATGATAATTTTAAATGAAGAATATAAAAACTTGTTCTTTTTAAAAAACCGCAAAACAATAGCATCATTTGGTTTTAAGCTATGGCTTATTAGAATTTTGATTTTTTTTTAATAAATCAGTATACCGTATGTAATAACTAGTGTTAAAGTCCCCAGACTCCACCTATTTAATTTTCACTTGTATGGGAGGCAAAAATATTTAGTCTATTAAAGTGAGCCCAGATCCGGAAACATGATCAAAAAAATTAAATCTGCCATCAATAGTTTCAAGAGCCGAAAGAGATTGCTGTGTTATCCATTTCCAAAAGCTGATTCGGTGCACCCAAAGCGCGATAAAAAACAATTTAAACATATAAAGATAATAGTTCTTATTTTTAATTAAAAATGGAATTTAGTTTCTATCAACTGTTAAAACTGCTTTAATATTATCAATTATGTTACCGTTATTGTGTTATTATTACTTTTGTTGTATTGAAATTATCGTTAATTGTATTTCTTGGTAAATTATTCTGAGTAAACCTTGTATATAGGATGTACAATATCTTATACGACTTTAACAATACTTCGTCATTACAATGCAGGGCTTGAATAGTAACATTTAAATCCAAATTCCTTATTAGCTATAACTCAAAAACAAATAAAGATATTGACGTGCGGTTTTCAGCAAAAAGTAAGTCTTGGTATTATTTATTTAACAGCATAAAAATATGCCATTGTATTTAATATTTCTAATAAAAGATAGCAAAACTCTTATTTTTGCATCTACTTTTGTATAAAGTTTTAGAAGCTACTAAACCTCCTAGTAACAAGTCTTGCTAATGCCCACTTGCTTATAGTGAATGTTTTAGAGAGTTAGTGACTGTGACACTTCCCTGTGTTTTTTTAATTCACTTTATGCTTTAAACTTATTTTCCATTTAATTGATCCTTAAAATAATCTTTAAAGTGATTTCTGGGCGACGTCGCTTACAACTTAAAAAAGAAAAAAAAATAGACGAAAAATTTGATTTCACCTCACGCATCTTTAACAGTTGTCCTATTATAAATCTAAGTATATTTAGTTACTTATTGCATTCATTTTATTTGACATTAAAAGGTCCTATATATACAGTGTAGTCCATTAAGTTTGCTACAAATGGGATTGTATTGTATTGTATTGTATTGTAATGAACGGGGCGTCCTCTATTAACCTCCCCTTACTTGACCAAAAGACTTTTTGAATACCTTCGTTGGTTAGTGCCCCGGAATTTATACCTTTAGAAAGTTCAGGTACTACGCGGTGCAAGGTATTCTGAAAAATAATTCAGGATTTAACCCTTTGGGTCAGTTCTCTGCATTCACAGAGAATGTTTCCGAGTTTCGTTTGTTAGAAAAACCGACATTTTTTTATCCTCAGTCTTTCCCATTTTTTTGAGGTGATCCCCCAAGGGCCTGCCCCGTTAGGGTCGGTAACCATTTAAAATTTTTTTTTGGCCCGGGGGGCTTTTTTTTACTTAGGTGAATGCGAAAAAAATCTTTTCGTCTCCTTTCCCGGGGGTTTTTTATAAGCTTTTTGGATTTTTTTTCCCCTGTTTTGAGTTCCCCAGAGGGGCCTCAGGGGGCCCCAGGGGGTTCAGGTCCAAGTTCAGGCCTTTTTTTTGGCCAGTTGGTTTAAAATTGTCGCATTCCCAGGCTAGTTTGAATTAAAAGTGCATAAGGCAATGCCCCCTGGTTCCGATAAAAAAATATGGTTGCGCCTGAAAAGGGCCTTTTTTGGAAATTCAGAAGGCCAATTAATTAGGGGTTTAGCAAGATGGGGGAGCCTTGCGAGAGACTTTGAGAGCCTGATCAGGTCCAAAAAACCATCTCCAACCCTTGTTCCCCCTTAGATCCATCAGTACCAGGCAAGGAGCCTTTTTCATGCTTTTGCATTCTCACCATGGTTTTTCTTAAAAACCTTAAAAAGGTGGAAGTCCCCAAAAGGATCACCGGGTTTGGTTGATTTAATCTTTTTTTTTCCAAAATTTTAATGTCCCCTCGGTCTCCCACTTTAATTTTGGTCGGATTACCTGGAGGGGCTCAGTTAGCCTCCCCCTTTTTGCAGGGCAGGGGGAAAGGGGTTCCATTGTCTCCAGAGCTGCCGTTTTCAAAACCCCTTGCCGTAACTCCCAAAAGGAAGTCTCTGCATTTAAAACTTTTCTTATGGTTTTTTCCTCTGTTTTTTCCACCAGACCCCTGAGGTATAAGTAACTATAGGTATTACAACTGTAATGTATGACCAGTAGATCATTTTGGGTTTTTTACCCCATGTTTTTAAATATCTCGGAGCCCATAGTGCCGTTGATGCTTTTTTGGATAGTCCTTTTTTTAGTTTTAATTGGTTTTTAAACAATTAATTGTTACCTTTGAAAGTTTGATCG
>JAHBCN010003236.1:0-77984 GCA_019359885.1 Listronotus oregonensis | reverse complement strand
AAAAAATTTAATTAAAATGGTTTTGGATGAATAATATTACGTTTTATGAATGAAATTAAAATTTTAAAATGAAAACAATTACCATTATTAAACAGTATACTATGCAGGTGAAAAATTTTTTTAAATTAAAAAAATATTTATGGGTTAGTTTTTTTTTTGGGAAAAAAGCTCAAATATTGAAATTCTACATAATGTGTTTTTGAATTTTTAGTGGGATAAAGCACAATAGGTTACCAATATGCATATAATATATATTACATTTTTTAATGAAAAGGGCAAGAAGCCCCGGTGACTTGGCAGAAATGATAAATGGAAATGCTAAAATCAAATCCAACGTTTCCCAAAAAAAGCTTTAATAATTTTCCCAAAATCCGGCTTCAGAATCTAAAGTAAACATATTTTTTAATGGATTCTTTAAAAGTCAAAAAAGGTCTGTTATTCAACATTTGTGTACAGTAATTCACACTTTTTTATGTAAGTGCTCTTATCGAAGGTGTGTTTCATAATTTGGTGTGAAAAAAAAGTGTTAACTAATTCTGAATAACAACCAGTTTTAAAGTTACAATAAGAGAATGTAAAAAAAAATGCATACAATAAAAAGGCATCCTAAAAATTTCCCAGCAAAAATTAATATGGACAAATACATTTTATTAAATAAAATAAATAATAGTAAAGAATGTTTTATTTATACACTGTATTTTATTAAATTTTTTTTTTTTTTTTTTGCTTTAAAAGTAAATTTTTTTAAAAAAATGACACTCAATAATACATGTAGTTGGCCCCAATTGAACACTTTTATTTTATAAAAGGGTTGTTTAACAATATTTATAATCATATATCATCTTAAGCAGGTGATCATAAGTGTGGGTTTTTTTCTTACTAAAAAACATTATAGTTAAAAGGTCCTATATATTAAAAAAAATACATGCTATATGTTAATTTTTATATGCACTGTGATGATACTAACCTCTTAACTTATGCCACTCGTTTTGTTTACCTATACCATTTTAAACAATGCTCAGGTCAGCTGCCATTCACATATATTTTTCTTATAATACTCTTTTTTGACAATTAATATTGTAAAATTGAAACATAAATTTCTGTTTCATGTTAAACTACTCTTATTGTTTAAAAAGATACTTTTTATCGATGTTTAAATATTGTAGATCACACACACATTCTAATTGAAAAATTATTTCATAATTAGTTTATATTTAGGCAGCTGCAGGACAATGGAATGATTAATATGTGACAATTCCAATACTAAGATAATAAAAAAATTATATAACACAATCATGGGCAAGTTCACACTCTCCCTCTGGGAATAGAAAAGTGACATTCTTACCCAAAACCCGGGAGGTTAGTTTTTAAACTATTGGGTTAAAAAAAAAACAAGATATTTTTATTAATAGGTTTTATTGGCCATTAAATGGAATCAACTTGGTTAAGTTATTTTTTTTTTTTTCCCCTTGAATAGTTTTGGATGGTGTTTCGCCATGGAATTGGGATAATTGGTGGGTACTTGGTGGAAATGCCATCCAAAAAAAACAAAATATAACATTTTGTCCTAAAATTTTTTTCCCTTTCCTATATTTAATTATCCAGGAACTGTTTTAAACAAATGTATCTCTAGCTGACCAATTGTTCATTTTTAGTATATAACCATTTTAATTAGTTAACCTTTTTTCCCCAAATTATAAACACCTTCGATAAACCTTACAAAAAAAATGTGAAATCTGTACACAAATTTTGAATAACAGAGGCCTTTATTTGACTTTTAAAGAATCCATTAAAAAATATGTTTACTTTAGAGTTCTAAAGACAGCACGGCAGTTATTGGGTAAAATTATTTAATTTTTTTTGGGAAACAAGTTGGTATAATTCGATTTTAGCATTTCCATTTATCGTTTCTGCCAAGTCACCTGGATCTTCTTGCCCTTTTCATTAAAAAAATGTAATATATATTATATGCATATTTGTAACGTATTCTGCTTTCTTTATCCTTACTAAAAAATTATGTAGGATTATGTACATTATGTAGGATTTCAATATTCTGAGCTTTTTACCAAGAAAAAAATCTTCTAACCCATAAATATTTTTGAATTCATACAAATTATTCACCTGCGTAGTATACTGTTTAATAATGGTACATGTTTTCATCTTAAAATTTTAACTTGAATTGAGTCGGCTTTTACTTGGTGGAAGTCCATTATATAGAGGAGTGATAACTTAGAAAAGAAATAATACTTTTCAAACTTCCACAATTTTTTATTTTTAAGTTTTATTTATACAAAAGAAAACTCGACATTTTTCCCAACACTGTTGCTTCATAAAAAGGAGTTTAAAAACTGGTATTACTAAAAACTAAAACTTACAACCAACGTACACAAATAAGCAGGTAGATATTTACAATAGGAAAAACCTAATTTTTATTTTACCTATTAATAAAACAGATTCAACAAACTTTTACAATTTTTCAATATGCTTCTAATTTTTTTTTGGTATTTGTTCGTGGGGTCTGTTTTCTGTTTCTTAGACCCAACTAAATACATACAATTGAAAAAAAAGACCCACGAACAAATACCAAAAAATAATTAAATTTTGGTTGAAAAATTTTGTTTTCTGAAATGGATCTACGCAAATTAACACTCATGAATCCTTTGCCTCTAAGTTATATTCGCTTATAAAAATTCACAAAATTGGGAATCCGATAAGACCAGTCGTTTCATTTGTCTCAGCTCCTTCATATAACCTCTCTAAATGCTTAATTAACATTATTAATACTAATACTAACTTCTTTGCAAAATACGCTATTAAAAATTCTTACGATTTAGTCAATAAAATTAAAGACATAATTCTACCAAATAACGCTAAACTGGTTTCATTTGATGTTACTAATCTATTCCCTAGTATTCCCTTAAGTGACACCGTAAAACTTGTTGAAAAATTTTTTGATAAGTAACAATGTTAATTTATTTAAAAAAACGAAATAATTAACGCCTTAGAAGCCCGTTTAGAACAAAACTTTTTTTGAGTTCAATGATAAATTGTATACAAGTAAGGAAGGTCTTATCTGGTAAGTCTCTAGCAGAAATCTTTATGGATTCTATAGAATCTATTTTTTCCCTAAAAATCCTCTTTTTAATAAATTTATTTATTGGTATAGATATGTTGATGATGTTTTGGCATGTTTTACGGGCACTGAGAGACAACTAGATATTTTTCTTGTTTTTATAAATAGCATACATGAAAACATAAAATTTACAATAGAAAAAGAGCAGAATAATTCGATAAACTTTCTTGACCTGAGTATCAATAAAATCAACAATAAACATGACTTTTCTGTTTTCCATAAACCTACTCATACTGATATCCATTCACAATACTTCATGTCATCCAATACAACAAAAATTAGCTTCTTTTTTTAGTATGATTCATCGATTAATAACATTACCCTTAAATAAAGTTAACTTTTTAAAAAGAATTAAATATAATTAAACAAATTGCCGTAAATAATGGATACACTTCAAAAATAATTGAAAAAATGTTAAACAAAAAATTATATAAAAAAGCAATAAATCTAGTTTATCCCATCGTAAAAAAAACCAAAAAATAATTACAAAAATGATTACATACTTAGGTCATATTAGTAGTAAAATAGGTACTTTTTAAAACACTTAAATATTGGCCCTTTTAAAACCGTTAATAATTTAGGGAAGTATATTAAAAACAATAAAACTAAAACCAATAAAGGAAAGAAATCGGGTGTTTATAAATTAAAATGTAATGACTGTCCAAAAATTTACATATGACAAACGGGTAGGGAAATTTTGATAAACGTGTTAATGAACATTATTCTAGTTTTGTAAAAAAAAAAAAAAGATTCTAATTACTCCAACCATTTAATAGAAGAACAACATTCATTTAATTTTAACTATGACATTCTACATATTGAAAACAAAAGTGTAAAAATTTAAAATTTTCTAGAATCCATGGAAATAAACAACCCAAAAAATTAATATTCTTTTAAACAATCAATTAGACTTAAATTCTTCTCCGTTATTGAATCTGTTTTATTAATAGGTAAATATAATAATTGGTTTTCCTATTGTAAATATCTACCTGCTTATTTGTGTACGTTGGTTGTAAGTTTTTTGTTTATAGTAATACCAGTCTCTTAACTCCTTTGATGAAGCAACAGTGTTGCGAAACATGTCGAGTTTTCTTTTGTACAGATAAAACTTAAAAATAAAAAATTGTGGAAGTTTGAAAAGTATTATTTCTTTTCTAAGTTATCACTCCTCTTTAAAATTTTAATTTTATTCATAAAACGTAATATTATTTATCCAAAACCATTTTAATTAAATTTTTGTTTACAAACAAGATTATGACATGTCAAGCACAAATGATGACAAATGACAAGCGAAAGCAACCATGGCGGCGCCCTATATTAGACTTTTCGCGCAGATTGATGCGCTTTCTCCTCTTCTCTATTTCTCTGATACTTACAGGCGCGCTTAATAAACAAACAAAAAACCTGTATAAACAATTAGTTTTTTTCAAATCTCAATTAAGAATATTATTGACCATTCTATTAAGAATTTAAAAAAATATTTTATGTTTTATTATTTTTTATACAGGGTCCTGCGGGTCACCTCCCGTCTTTGTAGCTCATTTTTCTATTTAATTTAAAATTTTTATATTTTGCAGACGTTACCTTTAACCTACGGTGCATTTCAGAAAAAAAATTTTGGTTATACAGGGTGTCACAAAAGTGTGACCCGACGGTGCATTTTTTAAATGGAACGCTGTGTATTTTATATATTTAGGTACCTCTTGTAGTCATCTATCTCCGTCAAAATTTTGTTAACATCGGTTTAGTAATTTCGGGAAAAAAAAAAAAATATAAAAAACTGTTTTGCACCATTAATTTAAAAATGAATAAAAATACCAATAGTGCTTGGATTAATGGAATTAAACAAAAAACTTAATATCAGTCGCTTAGGTCGTGTTTGGTTAATTCGAACTGTACAGGATGTCCAAAATTAAGTGTCATAATCTTCAAATTTGAAAGCACTTTACTTTTCTTATTTTATATTATGTATATTTTTGGGTCGTTAGATGCAAAATTAAAAAACAAACAGTTTTTTAATAAAATTATAACCCCCATCAAAATTCCTAACACATTAAAAGTTATTCGTTGAAAACTCATTTTGACATCTATTTTTATAGTAATACCATTGAATAAAAATGATAGGTGGCTATGAAAAACAATTGATTGGCATAAGAGTTTCCTAATAACGTTAATTATTACCTAGAATTTGGTTAAAGTTACATAAATGTTAGCCAAAAGGTATTAAAAATTAGGTTTATTTAACATTTAAAGGTTTTTTAAAATTAATTTAATTTAGGTTATAAATAATAATAATTTACTCGAATTTTTATAGTACGTCAAAATAAGATTATGTTAGTTAAATAAACCCCAATGTCAATAAATTGTTTTTCATAGCCACCTAACATATTTATTCAATGGTATTACTATTAAAATAAATTCCAAAATGAGTTTTCAACGAATAACTTATAATGTGTTAGGAATTTCGATAGGATTATAATTAGAAAAATAATGGTTTTTTAATTCTGCATCTAACGACTTAAAAATAAACAGGGGCTTATATTTAAAATAAGAAAAATAAAGTGCTTAATTTGAAGAGTTTGGCACTAAATTTTGGACACCCTGTACAGTTTGAAATAATCAAACATGACCTAAGCCACTGATATTACGTTACTTAATAAGTTTGTTGTATAATTTCATTAATACAAGCACTATTGGTATTTTTATTCATTTTTAAATTCAATGGTGCAAAACAGTTTTTATTTTTTTCTCTGTAATTTTCTGAACCAATTTAAAAAAAAATTTTTTGAGGAAGATAGATGACTAAAAAGGTACCTAAATATACAAAAAAATACACAGCGTTTAGTGATGAGCGAACCGTCCCTTTGGGCTTGCGGTCTTGGTCTTGGTCTTGCAGCAAGACCAAGACCAAAAACCCCTTCTCGCTTGCAGACCAAAACCAAGACCGGGGTTCAAGACCAAGACCAAGACCAAGACCGAGGGTGCAAGACTACGCAAGACCAAGACCGACCTGCAAGACTCTTGCACTTTTGTCCTTTTTTAATTATAATATTTTTTTTATATTCAATATACAGAATTTTTTTCATACAGACATGACAAAAAATGTGTCGAGAACTGCCTAAAAAGGCGATTATTTTATGGTAACAGGTTTTTTTAATAAAATAATAATTAAATCGATCACTTCGTTTTTTAATAAAATTATCTAAAAACGGTAACTGTAGATTCAGTAACATGTTTCAAAAATAATAAGATTGTGACTCAATGGTCCGACAAAGCTCGATATCTCCAAAACCGTTAACGACAGAGAAAAACTAAGAGTACAAAAGTTATAGAAGCTGAAAATTACTTACCTATTCCCAATGTTTTTAATTATGTATCTAGGGGTGCCACTTACTGAATCAAAAATTTCCAAAATCCCGGAAAACATTATTTTTGTGCCCACAAGAAGTGGTATCATTAGATTGTTCCTTTAAACTAAGATATAAATGTAAAAGTGATGGTTCATTAAAAAATATATTTGTCATTTTATGTAGGAATACTTTTTTTAAATTTTTTTTTAATTTTAAATTTCACTTCGGTTTAGACGGAAAAGTCAAAACAATGCCAAAGTATAATAATGACGTCATTTTTGTCAAAACCGAAAATGATATATAAAAAACCATCTAAGTCGACATTGTGCCTATATGACAGTTCAAGAATTTCCAGCATAATATACATGGAAGCGATTTTTTTAAATGAATTTTTTGCCATAATTTTTCTATTTTAGGTTAAAAGCTAAAAATAAGGAAGTTTTCTTGAGTGGTAGTGGATTTTTTGGAAAATTCTGAAATAGAAAATAATTTTACATTTTACGCCCTTTTTTCTATAATTTTTGTATATTCAGTTACCATTATAAACGGTTTCGGATATATCGATCTTTGTCGCACTATCGAGCCACCTTGTATATGCAGAATGTTTGACTAATTTGAACATAGAAAGTTTATTTGAAGTGAAATGCTTCCTAAATACCTTTTTTTTTAAATTAGAAACCAATGTTTTTCATGGAAATTTCACATCTGGTTGAAATTAAAAGTTTTTTTTCTGCCCTCAGAGTACTCAGTATTGTAATTTTATATGCTTCTTCAAAGAAAATTTAAATATTTCCTATCACTAAAATGAAGCGCTATAAATAAATAAACCCCTACATTTAAAATATCCTTTTTAATTAAATAATTAAATGTACATGTAAGGTTAAAACGTTATATTTTAAAATTTTAAAGCAAAAAATATGGTCTTATATAATATTATCTTTATTTATTTGTAAGTATTAAAAAAATATATATTTTATTTAAGATTGCTTAGTTTAAATTATTACTACCAAAAAAAGCAAGACCAGCAAGACTCTTGCAGCAAGACCAAGACCAAGACCAAGACCGGGTGGTGCAAGACCAAGACCAAGACCAAGACCTTCTTTGGGCTTGGAAAGACCAAGACCAGACTTGCAAGACCAAGACCAAGACCAAGACTAGCCCAGTCTTGGTCTTGGTCTTGCCCATCACTAACAGCGTTTCATTAAAAAAATGCACCGTCGTGACGTCACACTTTTTTGTGACACCCTGTATAACCAAAATTATTTTCCTGAAATGCGCCGTAGGTTTAAGGTAATGTCTGCAAAATATGAAAATTTTGCATTAAATAATAAATAAGCTACATAAGACGGGAGGTGAGCTGCAGGACCCTGTATATTTTTCAGGGGTCAAAAGTACTCAAATAAGATTTTTCGAACTTTTAAAAATTCATATCTTTAAAAATGTTAACTTTATCGTTAAAATCGTAAGACCTTTTTTATTTGTATTTCAATAAAAAATATTAAAGAAAATTGTCCGTTTAAAAAATAACAATTTCTTGTAATTGTTTAAACAATTTTAGTTTAAACAATATGGCACCAGGTGGCGCCATGGCAACATGCATTTATAACATCAGTAGGGCAATTTAAAGAGGATCGTATAAAAAAATTGAGGTGGAATAGTTTTCGGTACTCATGAGCCGATTTCTCCTAGACTAAATATAACAACCCAGTAATTCTTAGACATTGTTAAATTGTATTAATACTTTTATCTTATTATACACATAATTTAAAATGCAAAAGATTAAAAAAATAATGAAACAATACCTGTCTTGTTAGATACGGTAATACATTTTAAATCATATATTTATTTTTAAAATTCCCGTATTTATTGTTACATATAAAACAAAGTATGTCATGGTTACTGTTTAGTAATTACAAAACTACTTTTTAAAATTAAAACGTAATTTGTGACTGGCCGTACAGCTGGACGACCAAGTACAAAAAAAATAAAATAAAATCAAAACGTAAATAGACTAGGACAGAAAGTACTGATATCTCAAAGAAGAAGTAAAATACACATAGTGGAATGTTAAAAGGCTGAATTGAATATGTCACTTAAATTTACAATAAATATTTTACTAACTTCACTATCTCTGGTAAGTAAAAAGTATTTACTTATTTGAGTCCAGAAAAATAAGCTGAAAAAAAGCGCAAAACCTGGCAATTTTTTTAAAATGCATAGATTTGCATGAAAATTCAGAATTTGGCATAACTTACTCCTCTTCAAACTCTATATTATAACGATAGGCGCTTATTATTTTTTAGGGGTAAAAACTACCCTTTATTGTTAAAACCTATAAAATTATACATTTAAGCTTAAGTTAAGTAAAATTTGACTTAAATAAGTTGAAAAAAGCATTTTGTTTCTTTGAAACATTATTTGGGATATTTTAGCGCTTACAAATCAACCCCTATTATGATTTAAGGAAATATTTATCCTAAAAAAATTATATATTATTATAGTGTTTTGCATAAAAATTTAGGATTAAGCTTAACTTACCCTCCGTTTTAAAATCTTCAATATGCTGAAGGTCGCTTTTTATTTTTTAGGGGTGAAAACTACCCTTCATTGCAAAAATCTTTAAAACTCTCATATTAAAGCTTAAGACACATAAAAGTAGGCTCATATAAATTAAAAAATAAAAATTTAATTCTTTGAATCAAACAACCCTTAAAAATCAACCCTTATTTTGATTTATTAAAAAAATACTCTAGAAAAATTAACATATTGTCACAGAGGTGTAATTAAAAAATGTGACTGCTCAAAAGTATTACTAATTAAATTTTGTAATTTGTTAATTCTCATGAATCCAGCCCTTACAATATCACAATGCAAAAAATAGAACAAAACCCCGATTTTTTTAAAAATGCATCGAATCGCTTTTAGCATGCTTAATTTTTTTTTAAGCGTAACTCCTTCAGTTTATCTAATAAAAAGTTCTTTAAAAACTCATTTTGTTGGTACTTTAAAGAGCTATAAGGTCCAGTATAATAAAATTGTTTAAAAGCCTTACTTTTTTTAGAGGGGTGAGTTTAGGAGGCTGAGACAATGTAGTGCTCGTCTATACACACGCGTTTTAAACGTTTATATCTCAGTAAGTTTTCGTTACTTAGTAAATTAAAAAAAAAATCAAATATTTGTAATTCAAAAAGCCAGAATTTGATACCCTAGTAATTTTTACGTATCTCCCCTAATTTTCAAGTTATTTTCAAGAAAAAGTCATTTTTTATTAAAATAAAAAAAAGGTTGTTTTGAAGATTTTTGCACTCACAAAATTTTAGTCTAACCTTGTTTTAATCATAACTTACTTAAATTTTATAATACATTATTTTTTAACAAAAGGGTTTTGCAAATGCTTTAAAAAAGTTATTATTAATTTTCCTAAAAAATACGTTGATGTTGCATTATTTGCCTTTAAAAATATGAAATTTTGTGTTTGATAAATAACAGCTAATCTTAAACAAACCACAACTTTGTTTGTATTGGTCCCACAGCAATTACCAGAAAAAAACATTTTTTTTATTTTTCTTAGGAGCTACAATTTTGTTATTTACAGTTTTTTTGATAAAATGCATACTTATTGGGTTATTTGCAAATAAAAACGATTAAAAACGTTGATTTTATCGACGAAGAACTCCGACTTTCGATCGCGAATAACTCGAAAAGTGCGCATTTTACAAAAAAAATGCGTGGAACATTTGAGAAGCATCCACGCAAAAGTAAAGAAATCCATTTTTACCACAAAATGAGATAAATATTGCATCATGTAGACCTCAATCATCTCTATAGAGTCCCATGCCCCGGTTTTACCAAAAGTACACAAATCCTTGTATAATGGTTTGGTGAATTCAGGAATTTTAACCAAAGAGTAACAAATCAGTGAGTTTTTAATTTTCGTCAATTTCAGCGGAATTTCTCTCAAAAGGTAACAAATTCTTGCAGAAAATACGAACGCGGTATTATAACCCGTGCAAAAGTGAACAAATCCAGAGCTATTTCAGAACTGTCTAATAAATATTATATTTTATACATAGTGTGCCATATTGTATTCAAAAGTGTAAAATAACTGTTGACGCTGCAAACTGTTCCGCGTTTTTTTTGTAATACCCACAGAGGCAACCATCACGCCTGCAAACATATTTCACCATTGCATCAGGTAGAAGTGTTTGGAGTATTTAACTTGTTTTAAGTGATTTATTTATTGATTTATTATTTAAAACGGATGATTTTTTGATGAAAGTGAGAGTGTTGGGTGTTGATTGGATGCTTTATAACATTAACCCTGGATTGCCAACCTACGTAAAATTTACGTATAGGTTTTTTAAAATCTAAAATAATTTGCTTTTTTATGGGATTCGCTTTCTGCCGCTCAAGCAGTGCTTCCCCCACCACTCCAACTCTCGGCCGCCGACGCGTCTTTAATCTTGGAGTTGTGGTTTGTGCATGATGGAATAAAGAGTGAATGATCGCGCGTAAATTTTACGTATAGTTGGCAAAATCCTATGGTGGTCATACGAATATTTTACGTATAGTTGGCAATAATGTAAGTCTTATTAGTCATATTATGTTTTAGGTTTAGATTTTTTTTCTGTTTATTTTAGCTCAAAATGAGCGCAAAACGAATATTGGGCTCCAAAAAGCACCTATCAGATAAAGATTTAGAAGAAATTGTCCTAGCTAGCGACTTTAGTGACATAAGTGACCTCGAAGATGATGACAATCAATTTGAAACAGACTGGGACTATAACAGCGACGACAGTATTAGAGACAAAAATTATGTTCCAGATCCGATCGACGAAGACCAATACGAGAAAGATCTACAAGAAGTGTGGGGTTGTAGTAAAAAGAGACCGAATACTGCTAAATCTTCACAGTCAAAAAAAGCCAAAACCTATGAAGAAGCATCGACCTCGAGCAATATGGATTTGCAAGCGCTATTACCTATTACTTCTCAGAACATCCCAGACTCAGCAGAGGCAATGCCAAATATTTTGTTGGGAAAAGATGGTTACACGTGGTCCAGTTTAGTTCCAAGAAATACCGAAAACCAAAAAACCCCAAGAAAAAATGTTGTTTATATCAGACCTGGTCCAACAGACAATGCCAAAGATGCCATCGAACCTATCAGTGCGTTCAGTTTATTCCTTAGCGACAATATACTTTCCGAAGTATTGATTCACACTAATGAAAAGATATTTGAATTGCGGGAAAAATACAAAGTAAAAAGTGCCTCCACCTCGCCAACGTCAATGGACGAACTAAAGGCTCTACTAGGTATATTAATTTTAGCTTCGGCACTTAAAGACAACCACCTTTCGGCTGAAATTATTTTTGACGATTCATTGTCTGGTTCCAAGTACCGTGCCACCATGAGTAGAACAAGATTCAACTTTTTAATAAATGCGCTGAGATTTGATGATGCATCTACAAGGGTAGAACGAAGAACTACATCCACTTTTGCTCCGATTTCCGATATTTGGGATAAACTTATAAATAACTGTACCAAACATTATAAACCCAGCGCATATTTATGCATTGACGAACAATTGGTAGGCTTTCGAGGTAGATGCCCGTTTAGAATGTATATGCCAAATAAACCCAACAAATATGGCATAAAAATACTTATGATGTGTGATGTTGCAACAAAATATCTCCTAAACGCAAGTCCTTACCTAGGAAAATCCACTAATACGAATGGAGCTCCCTTGGCAGACTACTTTGTGGAACTACTTAGTAAACCAGTTTGGGGAAGTCATAGAAATATTACAATGGATAACTGGTTTACCAATGTTCCATTAGTTGACAAACTTCTTGAATCTCCATATAAACTAACAGTCGTCGGTACGATTAAAAAAATAAGAGACAGATACCTCAAGAACTGCTATATATAAATTCGAGACCCAACGGAACATCGCTGGCCGTTTTTACTGAAAAACACTACTTTGGTTTCCTACAAACCAAAGGCAAACAAGAACGTCCTGTTATTGTCATCAATGCATAATACAAATGTGTTGAACGCTACGACGTCAAAACCAGAAATAATTCATGTATACAATGCTTCTAAAGGAGCAGTAGATACTTTCGATCAAATGACTTCCAATATGTGCTGCAATAGAAAGACCAGACGTTGGCCTCTCTGTGTTTTCTATAATATGTTGAATATAGCCGGTATAAATTCATATATCATTTACAATAATAATATGACGTTTGCTGGAAAAAAATCGGAATCCAGGTTGAATTACATGATAAAGCTTCACGAGCAACTAACAAAACCGTGGCTAGCAACAAGACTGCAAATTTCTACATTGCCTAGAAAATTAAAAACAACCATCTCAACTACGTTGGGTGAAAGTTCTTAAGTAGAAAATAGGAGTTTAAAGGGAAACTCTAAAGGAAAGCGAACGTATTGTAGCAAGTGCCCTTACGTCAAGAGAAGAATGACAATAACGTATTGTCAAAATTGTCCAAGACCCCTTTGTGCAGAACATCAAATAAAAATTTGCTATGAATGCGCGGAATCTAAATCTAAGTAGTCTTTTTATTTGTATTTTTTGGTTATTTCGTTTATTTTAGATTTAGGAAATGTTTGTTATTTTTAAATAAAGTTTTCAGAGTTAGATAATTTAACTATTAATATTATTTTCAATTAAAATTAAAATGTGTAAAACAATTTTTGCACAGATTTGTAATATACGTAAAATTTACATATTGTTGGCAATAACATACATATTTTTAACGTTGGCAATCTAGGGTTAAAGGGCTGGAAGAGATTTATCGAAAACTTCCAGGTATTAATGCAATGAAAAAAATTCACCTAAAGTTAATGACTGAATAGAATAATAGTGTTGTTAACTGTCGTGGTCTAGTTAATTATAGATTTGAATCACCTACTGACATATTGCAAAATCTCGGAAAGCGAGGACGTTCTTCAAAAAATTATGAATTGGAACAGTTACCTTTAGTACGTCACTTATCACCTGAAAAACTTACTAATGTTAAAAGTCTTCTAAAGGCGGCATTTAATGATGACTGGCGGGCAGATCCCGAACTAGCTTGGTAAAAAATTATCATTGATGGCAATATACTTGAAAATGCCAGAGAAATGGTAAAAGAAGATAATGCTGAAGATGCAGAACAGGAAAGACTTTGTGACTGTTTATGTGAAGAAGATCCCGCGCTTCACCTTTAATGTTCGTGATTTTCCCAAATAGGATTAGTTGTAAAATAAGTTCTTTTTTATTTTTAATATTTTTCTAAGTTGATTTAATAAATATTTTTTCGCTTAAAACAGCTTTTATTACGTCAGTCAAAAGAGAACAAATCCAACTGGCTAGTCAAGCAAAACAGTACAAATCCTCACATTTTCAGCAAAAGTAAACAAATCCATATCATATATCGAAAAAACTTCTCTAATAATTTAGCAAAATAAATAATAACCATTGTCCATATTGACTTATATTTAAAAAATAAAAAATTTACAAAAAAAAACAAATTTTTACAATATTGTGGCTACAATTAGTTCAAATGGATTTGTTTAGTTTTGCGTGAATGCTCCTCATTTTTTGCTTAGAATTATTTTTCCATCGATTTCTTGATGGTCAAAATATATTAAAAATATTCCACCCCAAGATGGTTTGGCAACCACCCCCAAGGTAAAGGCGCCCTTTGGCATGATATAGATTTTGGTCCCTGGACTATTTCGTACCTACTGTCGAAATTTCAAGTCATTCTATGCATTTTAAAATAAAATTGCTAGGCAAAATATTTTTTCCTGGACTATTTGCACATTTAGCTTTTTATTAGAACAGCAAATATTGGATATCAAAAAAAAATTATATTTGTATTAATTTTGTTAAATTACTTTTTAAGCCTTTTTCACTTTTGAATATACGCTTGCGCTATTCGAAACTGCAAAATATGTCTATTATAGGTAAACAACTGTAGTAAACAAAATGTAATTAACTGAATAGATAATAAATTTGATATTCGTACTGTGTTCAAAACACAAACATAAAATCCCTTGCGAATGTATTACATTTTGTATAGGTGAAACTTTTAAACCATTAGCCACACTTATAAAACGACATAGAACATACATTAAAAGCAAAATTTTGCTAATCAAAATTGCGTAGCATCAGTATCTGTTAATTTAAATGATACATGGTTACCTATACTTCATGCTAAACTAATTTCGAAAAAAATTTAAAAATAAATAACACACTATCTATTTTTTTCTTTTTTGAAAATAATTAATGTACCAGCCAAAACACACTAATATCTCGAATGGCAGAACGTTAAACTTTAGCAAATAGCTTAGAATTTTTAAAATTTTATATCAAAATTGTAATCATTTTAATATTATTTTTTATCTTATTTTTCATATAAGTTTATCTTGATAATGATGGCAGACTTGTCACCAAAACGTGGACAAGTATTAAGATTTGTTGGATTTTTTGAGGGTTTTTCCTTTCTCTGTTTCATGCGATCTGCCAGTTTATAGGGGCCAATGGTGCTAAGCAAACTCGGTTGATATTCTTTGGGACCAGGACTGAATTGGAGCCATTTTTGGCGAGTATTTAACAAGAACTTTTTAAAACATAAATTTGCCACAACAATATAGAACATTTGTTCAAAAAAAATTAAGTTATTACGAACAAATACTTAATATATGTTACCGTAAAACGGGGCTACTTGCACACCTTTTTAGCATATTTTCCCATATACCGTTGTATGTTGTAACTTTGCAGCTTCGAAAAAATTACATTGTACCGACCTAGCCATGGGGTATACATGGCTGGATGTAAAATTTTGAAATTCCAGCCATGGGTCCCAAAAAAAAATTTTTTTTTAGGTGTGCAAGTTACCCCGTATTGCACACTTACGAAACGATTATTATAAAATGAATGCTTATGACTTTTGAGTGCATGTTACCCCGCAGTCGTATCAAAAAAAAGATATTTTAGACCCATGGCAATAAATTTCGAATAATACTAATTAAAAATCTTTATTTTAAAGAAAAATTTATTTATGCGTCAAAATGCAATAAACTTAAACAGGTTCTATACAAAAATACTTAGAAAAATGTAAATAACAAGTTATCAAAAATAAAAAACACTTTCTCTCGCTTACTAAAGCTTTGGTAAATTAAGGCACATTCTTTGAAACATCACAACCCTTAAAAAACACTGGCTAATCGTCAATTTGGAAGTCTTTGTCGGCATCACTGTCATCGAAGGGAGACTGTTCGTCTTCTGAATCATCGCATCGCTCGCACACGAAAAATGGGTCTTTGCTATCTTTATTACAGGGTCCACAAATCCATGCTTGACATTTCGTGCATTGAATCCAATCACTTGTGCCTCTGTAATCTTTCCAGTTAATTCTGCAGATAGCACATTGGGAAGACTCGTATTTTCTTATTCTCTTGCTTTTTCTGCTGGAGATTTGTTGTGCGCCTTTCACACCACTACTTGTAGAGGTTCCGGTTTGTCAGCTGCTGCTGTGAATCATTCGTGGCCATTGAAGGATCTTCAGAAGCCACAGTAGAATCTGATGTAACAATGCGAGACGCATCAGTTCCAGGTTCGACTTTTTTTTCCCTTTTTCGTCTTTTCTCAGCCCCCGTTCCACGGTGTTCTTTCAGCAAATCAATCAAGCTGCTGTCTAAAATTCTTTCGACTTCCGCATCTTGCACTCCATCAGGAATGCGCTTCAAAACTTCGTCAGGATTTGCAGGATGCAAGCCGGTGGCTCTAAATCCTGATTTTAGATTTTGTGACACTTTGGGGCTTATTCCTCTCCACAATCTATCCAGAAGATTCGGAAATTGTTCCTTCGGGATAGTTCCTTGGAAACGAGACTCCTTTCTCCACTGATCGAGAATCTCCCTCCATTTCTTTTTCATAGGGGCAAATACAGAAACATCAAGCGGCTGCATTATGAGTGGCGTTGGCTGGAAGGGAGTTATGTAGATATTATTAGAACCACACGCCTCTATCACTTTTGGTGAAAAGTGACTTGCCAAATTGTCACCAATGAGGACCACTTTGTCGTTATTCTGTTCATATCGAACCATCCGCTCGAACTGCTTGCATATTTCGTTCCTTGTGGTCCACCTTTCGTCCAGTTTTCGTATAGATTTAATGCTTTATACACTACCATAGGTGGCAAAGGTCTCCATTAGCATTTCCGCAAACCATTATGCTTATGGTAGCACGGGAATGCTCCTGAACTCTTTCCACCCTTTTCGTATTCCTAGACACAACCACCTTCCTGGACCCAGGATCATCTGTTACGTTTGTTTCGTCGTAGTTGTAAAAGTTTTCACTTTTCACTTCCCTAATTGTTAAGTCAATATTGTCGAAGAACTGTAAAATTTCATCTCGATCAACCGATGCTCTGGATCTCTTTATGTTAGACGCCATTCTGGTGCTCAACTTATTTCTTTTTATAAATGAATCTAAGAAATCAGGTCCAGGATAGTTATTGTTGAACACTCTAACCGTTTTCCCTGTTTGTCCAAAAACTTTTTGATCACATCTCGAATATCAACCTTTGTGAGTGGGAACCCCCAATTTGCCACAACACCCAATGTCCTCGAAATAAGAGCCTCTTCTTCATCACTTAAAACCTTGGGACGACCGACTGCTTTCGTGTGCGCACCGGCAAGACGTCGACCTAATGTCGTCCGTTCCACTCCGAACGTTTGAGCTGCTAGTTTTTTTGACATGCCCGCATTGACAGCTTCTATTGCTTCGCGCATGGCCGTTTCTGTATAATTCCGGTAAGTTCTTGACCCCGGAGTTTTTGGTAAGTACGAACCATTTTTTACGTTCTATTTACCTGTAACAATAGAAACCCACCGTTAAACACCAAAAAAAAAACAAAAGAAAAATATAAAAAAAAATATGACAGATAAACGTGATGTGCAAGTTACCCCGCGGTGTGCAAGTAGCCCCGTTTTACGGTAGTTGTTCCACGAGCCCTGCTGTTCACCGTTACACAGTTTATTATAATTTGTCAAGGAGATCATGTTAAAAACTTCTTTTTTTATAAACAAGGTGGGTAAGCTGGCTACAGAAAACCTAACTCTTAAATTTTGGAGACATTAAAACTCTCCGCCACTAGCAGATGCCTTTGTTGAATTATCGCAATTACAAAAGGATATTGTTATCTATGACAAACTACCCTTTTTTATGGATACATATAAAACATTTTATAACACAACAGTAGTATTATCCCCAGTACACTGAGTGTATTCAACTAAATAACAATATAGTCAAGGATATTTCACAAAGTTTTTCTAATTATACAATATATACCGATGGATCTAAAACACCAGAAGGGGTTGGTTGTTATTTGCACCCATGGATAATATTTCTAAAAAAGCTTTAAACTCCATGATAATGCCAGTATTTTTACAGCCGAGATGTATGTATACTACAGCACTGAGTACATTTCCCAACATGGGAGGGCAGATAATATATTATCCTTCAGATTCAATGTCGTCTCTTAGGCAATTGTAATAAAAAAATATATGAAATTCATTGGTTTTTGAAATTTTTTAAAAAAATAGCTATCCTTCGGATAAAAACGTTGACATTTTTTTATATGGAAGGGCACTCTGTATCCAAGGCAATGAACACTTGATAGATTCTAGAGAACCTTCTAAATAATATTTAATACAATTTAGAACCTTTTAAAAAAAAAAAAAAAAAAAAAAAAAAAAAATTTTTTTGAACTTAATTTTTTTTTAAAAAATTTTTTAAAAAAATTTTAAAATTTAAAAAAAAATTCAAAAAAAAAAAAAAAAAAAAATCCCCCAACTTTTGAAAAAAAACTTAAAAAACCCCCAAAATTCCTTTTTGAAAATTTAAATTTCCCCCCTTTGAAAAAAATTAATTTTTTAAAAAAAACCTTTAAAATTTTTTTTAAAATTTTAAATGTAAAAAAAAATTTAGGGAGGGGAAAAATTAAAAAAAATTTTTAAATTTTAAAATTTTAAAAAAAATTTAAATTTTTTGGGAAGTTTTTAACCCAAATTTTTTTTTAATTGGAGATTTTTTGGGGGGGTTACCCCCCTTTTTAAATTTTTTTTCTTTTTTTTAATGTTTCCCTTTGGGTTTTTTAAAGAAAAAGTCCCCCTTTGATCAACCCCAGGGCGTAATTTTTTCTTTGTAATAGGTTTTTAGCTTTTTATTTTATTAGATTAAAAAATTTTTAATAAAAAAAAAATTTTAAAGACTCTTTTTTAAAAACACTTTGTGACTGGCGAATCTGATTTTAGTCCTTTGAATAAAAAAAAAATATGTTTTGTAAGAGTATGCACCAGAACATAAAAGATACCTCGAACATATCCCAACCTTGTTGAAAATTTAAAATATGAAAAACTTAATAGAAACTGTTATGTTACCCTTTTCCGAGCAGTTACTGGACATGGTAACATTAAATATATGCTTCATAAAATGGACCTCCTGATACCGATAAATGTAACTGTAATGGCAAAACAAAGGAATGTTTTAGGTGAAGAATTTTTTTCTAACTTTTATAATGAGTTAAATAAAATTAAAATATTTTAATCTTGTTAAATCGAGAAGACAAAAGGGTTTATAATGCATTTATTTGTTTTGGAAAATGTGTGTGAGAAAGCTGTAGGGACTGTAACCCAACTCTATCCTTATTTGTAATCCCTTTATTCTGGTCGATTATCCTCTGTTTGTGTTAATTATCAAAATCGCCTAGATAGACCACTATGGCGTGAAGCGTGCGCCCTTGTCATGCATGTTTTTGATTCTTTGCAAGCAGCTCCCAATTTGTGACTTATTTTGAGGTGTATGTCTGTATGAATCCTTATTATATATTGTAAATGGTTTTAAGGTATAATAATTCGTATATACGAATATTTATCGTAAAGATTTTTATACAGATACTAATTAAAAAATTTATTGGTTATAAAAACTTAAATATAATACGTTAAATGTAGTGGCTGTATGCATTCCTGTGCAAAGCCAACCAAAGCAAAAAAAAGTATTTAGTATTAAATTACTACACTAAAATAAAAAATAACCCATTTTTTATTTGACGTTAACATACTTAACAGAGATATTGGTTTAAAAAGTTTAGCCAATAATAAGCAATATTTTTTTTTTAATTTTAGATTCTTCTTTATGAATGCTGCATTGCTACACCATTAACTGACTCATCCCCAAAACTTTTCCAGCCAGTCAACTTACAACACATAGAGAGAGATGTCAGAAAAATATTTGTTCCAGATACACCTCAAATATCTATTGTCAATCGACAGATTTCTCAAAGATCAACTAACTTAAAACTTAAAAGAAATGCTGTAGTTATTTCCAACGTACAGCTTATAATCGACAATATTTTTGCTTATATCAGGACAACGGCTGTTCCTGTGATAATAGCTGGTATTGGCAACTTTGTTACCGTTTTACAACAAAGTATTATTAGCCCAGTTTTGACTGTAATTAATACATTAGCAGGGTTGCCTGTAATACAAAATATTCAACCTGTGTTTAATACTATATTAGTACTTCAAGCGTTGCTAACCGTAGCGAACGTATCGCTAGCTGATGCATCGGTTCTTCTTACCAATAGTACAAGTACTGTAGTTACCGGAACTCAGAGTGTTGTAAATTCTGTATTTGTATTTATACAAAGTATTGTCGATTTTGTATTTTCTACCATACTTTCTTTTGTTTAATATAATTTGTATGTGATAAAACAAAAAGAATATTTTTCTTCTTAGCAGCACCTCATGATCAGCCTTTGTGGACATAACTTATTTACTTTTTGAAAATTTTAAATAGGAATCCCGAAACAAACCTATTTACCTATATTTTTTTTACAGATATTAAACTTTTACTCTGCTAATATAGCGGCAAGCCCAATTATACACATTTGATGGTTTTTTAGGGCGCTGATAACAAAGCTTTAAGAATTTTTTGGTACTACTTATAATATTTCTTCAAAAAAAATTAGTAAAATTTACATTATACTACAACAAATTATTGATAATTACGAAAATAAAAGTTATTTTATGCATGCTACCATCTTTTTTTAATCACAGAGCTTTACTTTTTTGGACTAAAATCTTACTTTTTACTAAACACTTTTTAATCTTGTAGTTTTAGTCTAGAAAAAGTAGAAATCGGCGTTTTTTTCTTCAAAAAAAGGAGTTAAATTATAATACGAATTTTTTTATGTATGCAAGCAAAAGTTAGGATATCAGTAAAAGTGTAGTTGATTTAATTCTTAATTATCATGGTGGATATCTTATACATGTCAGACCTCATGAATTCGGTGACAAAACATCCCGTGCAGACCTTTATTTCTTTGTCAAGTAAAACAGAGTCTGGTTTTACTTAAGTGGTGACTCCCAGATCGTTGCTCTTGACAACACTGGCAACATGCGCTCCTAAACAAACTTCCTGTCTACTATCTTTTACCTTAACCTTGTTCTTGGTTCGCTGTTTTTTTTTTCTAATCGACGTACGTTATTTATCGTGTATAAATACTTCCATAGCTTTTATCAAATTAATGCTGAACTACTCCAAGGACCAGTACTATTTTTTTAATATTTTCTCTTTTACGAAATTAAATATATAGAAGTGCCTAAACATAGTACCCTTTATTCTAACATTCAGCCTCTTAAACCAGTCTTTAAGTATAAATGCCAGTTCGGCTTCTCAGTGGAGGCAAGAGAGACTTAGCCTCCTTATAAATTTTTAGAGTTAAATTAGATATTTCTTTCTAAATTTATTTTACAAGAAAAATTACACAGTCCCACAAAATAAAAAAATGAAGGTCCGAAAGACTTAACCAAGGTATTTTAATGTTTTTGGGGTTGCTGAATCCGAATCCGGTGTCAGTTTGACTCCATGAAGTCAGGGTCAAGAACATTTCAATGTCAAATTTGCAAAATTGTTCGCAACCAAATTTGAACAGTGTTTTCTTATGTTGATGAGGTCGCTGAATACAAATATGATATTTCAAGGTCAAAATTGCAAAATTACACAGTCCCATAAAGAAACTCGAACGCCCGAAAGACTTGACCATGGTATTTTTATGTTTTTGGGGTCGCTGAATTCGAATTCGGGGTCAGTTTGACCCCATCAGAATTAAGGGCATTTCAAGGTCAAATCTGCAACATTTAACACAACCAAATTTGAAGTGTTTACTCATGTTTTTGAGGTCGCTGAATACGAATCCGTGGTCAGTTTCACCTCATTAAATTTGATTGAGATTCGGATTTAGCGGCCCCAAAAACATATTATGATCAAGTCTTTCGTACCCTTAACTTTATTTCATTGGTGGGGCTGTGTTATTTTTTAAAACAATTATCTTAACTCACTACTTAAAAACAGTAAATACGCCTATGGCGAAAATTGAAACAGCAAAACGATTATCATGTATTGGACGAAGAAGAAAATATTACTGTTTCTTTTTACAAGTACTTAGGTACTTTTTGGACGCAAGATACGCCATACGTTTGGATGGAAGGCTAAGCTTTACAATTGTTTTAGCTAGCAATCACTATGTTGAAATACGCACCTACCACAAAAAGCGCTTTTAGAAATACGCTGTCCAAAATATCGGATTAAAGAAGGCTACTTAAGTGGATGGATCCCATATTTACTCGCGAATTTCATACTGACGAGTTTGTGGTTATGTTATTCTTTTGAATGTTCTAAAGCTCGTTTTAAGTAATTTTTAACCATTTTTTATTAAGCGCTTTTAGATCGTGAAAAGGAACAACATAATTAATTGAGGGAGTAGAGTGTACCCTTATTATATTTTTTAATATCACTGTTAATTGCGTAGACAAGCACAGGGTATGGGGGGTATCTTTCTTAAGGGACCTTTAATTTATTGTGTTTTGGGGTACTAAAAGCGTATTCATTTAAATACCCCAAAACAATAATCATATATGCTATCATAAACAAGTCCGCCAATATCATCCTCTACTACTACCAGAGCTTCGAAAAAGCCCGGATACTCTTTTCGAGCGAAACACTGTTCCGATTTGTGGAAAATAACGTTACTCACAAATCTTGGCATTATTCATTCCATTTATGATGACTTGCTCTATTAATAGCCCCTCTTACTTTCCTTGCTTACCAACATTATGCTTACCATGCATTATTTTATAATTCAACTAAAAAGGCCCCTAATTTCCCACTTTGCACATCCCAAGAGTGTCTAGATAGCCAAAGCAATGAAGCACTAAAAAGGCCAAAAGTTTGGATTTTTTTTTACTATGACGGATAGAAATGCGGTTTTTGCATTTGCTTCCAAATGTACCTAATACACCAGGTGTTGCAAGGGTCGTTTTTGACGTTAAATTCGGATTCAACGCCCCAAAAAAACTCCCATAACGATTTTCGGTTCGTCTTTTTCGAATCTGTGAGGAAAACCCTGGAAGATGAGGTCCGCGTCCAGGTTCCGGTCCACCAGGTGTTAAGGAGGTCATTTTTAACGTGAAATTCGAATTTAGCGCCCCAAAAAACCCCCATAACGCTTTTCGGTTCGTCTATTTCGATTGTGTGAGGAAAACCCTCGGAGATGAGGTCCGCGTCCACGTTCCGGTGCACCAGGTGTCCGAAGAGTGTTCGCCGATGCCATATTTGAATTCAGCTACCCAAAAAATCTCCGGGCTCGAGTTTCTCTTCCTCCCTGCGTGAATTTTGGGAGAGTCTCACGGAGATGACGTTTCTGAGCTCTTGGTCGGCTGTGGATCAATTCATCATAGTCGTGATCAGCGACCTCAAAAACCCCGGAAACTTGATTTGGACCAGTTCTGACTCTTATTTACAAAGTTATTAAATCTTTCAAAAGCCTTCTCAAAAAATGCATTTTTTATGCATTTTTGGCTGCAGCAATGCAATTTGCGGTTTGTATAAGTCACAATGTAGGTACATTTTTTACAAAAAATGTTTGAAAGCAAATACAAAAAACCGGGTTCCGATTTGTCTTAGCATAAAAAATTTCGAGGTTGAGTGCTTCATTGCTTCCACTAAGACTTCAGACTGTAGAGCTAACCTTTCGTCTGTAGAACTTTTTTTTCTTTTCCAAACCTTTAAATCTTTAAGTCTTATGTTGACAAACTTTCTCTTACTTTACTTAAGACACTTATGGTACGCTAGTACTTAGGCTTTAAGCTTTTTTTAACTACCTTAAAATAAAAATCTTTTTCATTTGTGATCAGCCCCTACAAACACCCGTATAACAAAAATTGTCAGAACAGTAAGGAATTATTAATAACTGATATTAGAACCTCCCTTTATCTTTTTATTTTTGTAGATAAAGCAGCAAAATTCTGATTGTTATTTAAAAGCCATAGAATTAACTGGAACTGGTACTAGTTAGGATATGTCCTTTATTTTGCTTTAAGCTTTTATTTAATAGGTTGTTTTTACGGTCTAACATTTTTTTAAAATACGTTTTTTATCCAATCAATATGTTAATACCTTAAGGAGCTTACAAATTTTTTTCTTAATTCTAGGACTGCAAGCTAAAACACATTTTATCTCTACGAAACTCGATAATGCATTACCGAATTACCCTACTTATGTTGAAAACTAATCTCCTAAATGTTGGAATTAAAACAATTTACTAACGGGTTAATAATTACTGAACCAGAAACAGAGATAAGTATTTTCATTAGTTATCAACGATATCGATGTTTTTGTTAAGTCTCAATGCATGTTAAGCTCCAAACCATTATCTTAATACCCAATAGTGAATTTTATCTTTAGATATTTGTAGGTAAATTATTGTGATAATTAAAAGCAGTACAGAATCTGCAAAATTTGCTTTATGTTGGGCTTTCTCATATTTTTAAGGGTCAAATACTTTTTAAAAAATTTTAAAAATAGAATGGAGGATCAAAATTAGTTTTATTAGTATACAAGGTAAAAAGACAACAACGTCGATTTAAAGCAGTTTCTGTCGTTTAAAAATATTGCTCAGATCCGTCTATTTTTTTTTCGAGGGGAAACATTTTGTGAATATTTTTTGTTTTGTAACGTCAACCAACTAGAAGGGGCGATCTATATTCCTAAAATGTTAAATGGGATGAGAAATTAAGCAATACTTCATTTTAAAGGCCGTTTAATTCCCTTTTTAGCGACTTCTAATTTTTTTATGTTTGGGTCAGTTGTTTTTAAAAAATGGAATTACACCCTAAAATAAAATTATTTTAGCGTATTTTATTTTTAAGCTCACGTATTATTAAGGTTGTTCAAAATGTGGGACTCCAGTTTCCATACAGTAGTTAAGATTTTGTTTGACGTCGCATATTTCTGGAGTAATTTGTCTATATTCGGCGACAATCTGTTGACGTAAGTCAATAAGGGATTCCGGCGGGGTACTGTAAATTTAACTTCTAAGATGGCCTTACAAAAAAAGTGTAGCGAATTTAGTTCTGATGACCTTGTAGGCCACTCAATCCTCCATCTATCTACCAGAAAATGTTTTGTCCAAATACGAACAGCTAGAGTAAAATGTGAAGCCGCTTTATCTTGCTAAAAAGTTAACTCATTTGCATTGTATTGGTTATTTTGTAAAAAAATATGTGGGTTTGCGTCAGCCCAATAACGGCAGTTATGTCAAATTACAATTCCGTTCACAAAAAAAGAACTTTTGTTCAAAAAATACATTTTAATTTTATTCCTCGAACAAAGTCTTCGTTTTATTTTACCCGAACTAATATGCATTTCTCCTTCGTTGCCTCGCTCCCCCACTACCGCTACTCTACTCAGCTTCGCTCGTCGGTTTTCGCGTTTCGCACGACTTTCAGAAACGTTTTTCACTAATTTTCCACTCCACTGAGCGAAATATTCAAAATAAGGAAAAAAAATTGTTCTCTACTTTCATATTTATGCCGTTTTTAGAATCAAAATATATTGATGCGCCTTAAAACGGTGAGCCTCGCAAAAAAAGCCCTTAAATTTTGGATGAGAGCTAAATCGATAACTATAAATCCGACAAAAATCATTCTCTGCGTAGTTAATCAAAATATTATTAGCTATCATTTTTTAAAAAATTACTCCTTTATCTTTAAACCGAACGGAGATATAAGCTTTTGAAAAAAGGTTAATTTTTGGAGTTTTTCCGGATTTTCTCAACGTGAAATGCTCGGAAGAAGCTTTATAAAAAACCATTTTGTAGGTTTTTTCAATTCTCCAAAATAGTCCCATTGACACCATCGCGATATCTTTAATAGTTTTTAAGTTACACGCGAAAAACTAAAAAATTACCTTTTTTTACAGTTTTTATTGTTTAATTACTTTAAACAAATTTGCTGGGAACAAACCCGGGATTTTCATCTATTTACCATGTTTTAAAAGTGGCACAGGTTGTTTGCGGCTAAATTTAAGTATAAAAATAAGCACATTTTTTGCTCTGTTAGTTGGCCTATAGATTGAAATCGTAAGATATATTACGCTTGTTAAAAGCAAGAAGCAAAAAAGAAAAAGGAAAAAATGTAGTTTAAAGCATAGATTTCTGATCCCTTAGATTTCTCCGAGTATATTCATATTTGGCTAGATAAAATTCCATACTAGATAAAACATTATGCCGAGTTTCATTGAAATATGTTTAATAGTTATTGCAAAATAATTTTGCAATTTTATCTCGAAAAAAAAATGACTATTTTGCAAAGTAAATAGAGTCCAGAATATTGAACCTAGACACATACTAGAGATCTTAAGCTTTTAACGTTATTTGAAAAAATTACATTGGATAATTTGGTCGCTTTCAAAAATTGTTTAAATTTATGAAAAATTACTGAGGGCATATTTGTTTAAACAATTTTTGTTTAAACAGGCGATTAAATTAAAAAAATCATGTTCATACTGTCTCCTACACGGGGTACAAACCGGTGTGCGAGGCGAGCCTGTGGGGTCATTAACGGCTCTTCACTGAACCCTAGAGGAGCATCCCCTTCGCTCAGCCTCCGTGTCCGCATTTTTATTTCGGCTAGCTCAGTCTTTGCGGTAGGCATGAGTCCCTTATGGTTTCCCCGTGGGAGCTTTGGTGTCGAAGCGTCCTTGGTTCCCGGATTGGCAGTGCCGGGAAGTGCAGTGATATCCAGATTAAAATTAAGATTCTTTGAAGCTCTCTGATCATGACTCCTTGTAGTCCCAGTCGGAGTCCTTCGGGTTGTTACACTTTTCTTAGTCTTATAAGTTTTACCCGTGAGTCCCATCCTGGATGACGTCACGTATAGATTGGTTCCTTATCCTTGGTACTAAATGAAAATGTTAACTAGGAGGTCCGTTATCCTCCGTCTTGCCTCCTATGTTGAAATTAAATCCTGAAATCCCGTTTATTTCCGTTTTATCCCCTTAACGGTCTATATCCCTTGGAGGTTAATGTGTAGTTTAATTCTGCTAACAATCCCGTATTATTTATCCCAAACCTGGACCTCCGTAGTCCCAGGTATCTATTAATAATCCCTTAAAATATATTTAAAATTCCCGTTTATTTCCTTTTTCCTGGATTCTCCCAAATTAACAGGCTATGACGATCCCTTAAATCATTTCCAATGGGGGCCTTAACTCTTCCCCTTGATAAATAAAATACCCCGGACTTCGGTAGTCCCGGGTTTCCCGAATTAAATTAAAGTTAAAGTAGAAGTTCCCAAAATGTGCTATTTTTAGCACTAAGTCCCAATTTAGCGTCTTCTTCAAAATTGATGAGAACAGGCTGTAAAAACAAAATCATTCAGGAGGGCCGAACTTACTGTGAGACGGATCAACCTCCTGAAGCTTCCGGGATGCCGAGCTTGCTCAGAGACGGCAGAAACCGGGTAAATACGATTTTCTTTAAATTCCTGAAAAGGAAATATGATTTTCTTTAAATTTCCTAAAAAGGAAAACACCACGGAGCGCCGAGCTTACTAAGAGACGGTACTACCTCCGGGTACTGCTGCCTAGTATTCTAAAAAGAATATATTATTCTTGAAAAAGAATATTGATAAAATAAAACTCCAATATCCGTTTCTACGTGCTCCAAAACCACGTTTACCACTTCGCCTCGATAAACCAGAAACGGAAACAATAAATGGCAGCGACTTTCGCAAAGAATAACAAAATACTTATAAACAAAAAAATTAACAAAAATACTAAACTTCCTCTGAAGTATTAAAATTATAATCCGGAATTAAAACCGTAACTTAAACCTTTAGTTGAAACCTGGGAGGCCGATCTTACTATGAGTCGGCATTCTCCCGGTATCTAGATCGATGTGATCCTCTTGATCACCAAAACGCGACTGTGACGACGATCTCTCGATTTGCGAAAGTCGTGAGTATTTATAGATTCCGTGGCAATACATTAGCTACCATTTTTCCATCTTCAATGCTCAATTTCTTTATGCGAATTGCAAAAGTCATACTTGCCCCAAAACTTTTTGATTTCACTAATTTTTTTCTCTAGGTAACTCTCCTTTGCTTTTCTTACATTCTTTTATTTAATATTGGTTTTAGTTGGTATTTCGTTTTAGTTCTGCCGATAATCAGCTTATATTTGTTTTATTTTTCTGTTGGGTCATCATCTGATGTTGTTATGTTTACCATACTTGCATTGAGTGAGACCACTGATTTTGTGTTCTCATCTTGAAGCTTTATGATATCCACCGCCTATCAAGAAATTCTAATTATTAGAGACAATGAGCTGACAGCATAGATGGGAAAAGCATTTCATTCATTAACGCAATCGAGAGCTGCGCCCAACATGTTTTGTTTATTATTGGCGATAGAATGGTACAAGCATAGTATGTACTTACTGTGAAATGATAATCCAGGAATCATATCCGTCACTTTACACACTTGGCACTGCCTAACCATTTTAATTTATTAAAAGTTATTACACAAAACTGAAATTTATACAACAATTGTCACAAAAATAACCCGAGAAACATTCAGACTAAAACGCCATATTGAATGTGTCATCTGTCGAGCAAAGCCGAAGGCCGAAGGTGGCCGAAGTACGGAAGTACGCCTCTACGAAAAATGCACTGTTGTCACGTTGCTTAGCGCCTTTATTAGTAGCTGTTTAAAAATAAAATAGTATTTTGACATCATTACTTTTCTGTGTAATACTTTATAGTAATAAATATTAGAAATATTATTTACAGTTTAAAATACAATAGTAGAGCTTAATTTGATGTAATTTTAAGTATAAATTAAGTAAAATTTAATCATAATATACTATCAAGTAAATGAAACAGAAAGATACTTGGCAGCCACTCTTTACGACAAAATTGTATCTGTAGTAACCATTTTTCCGGGTTTTGGTGGATTTTATTGTTTGAGTACAGAGGTTCATTCATCGCTAAGCAGAATCTTAGAATGTACGGTTATAGATTCCACACTTATGCCAAATCGATGCTTTCTCCAGTTAACCTAACAGCTCATTGATTAGAGACGTCAACCGTACAAGTCCTTAACGATTTTAAAAAATTTTGAGAGCGTTTCTGAATAATAATGTAATCTATTAGATTATGCACTATGTGCTCTGGAGCATCTGCTGGAGATCTTCCGAGCACAGTATATAGCCATCTTAACGGTAACTGAAAGAAGGTATTGCATACAGCCAACCCATCTCTCTACAGATGCCAAGCCCAAGTTTTTCCATATACCTTCCTCTGTTTTATCTCCAACCTTTACGGTAAAGTCACAAATGATCTTCGTGACCTCGTTACTTTTATTAGACTTCATTAAGTCTTTGAGCTAATCATAGAATTATTCGACAAAGTCATCATCTTTATCAGCGGTAGAAAGATATACTTTATTATATTGGCGTTCATAAGGGTTGCTTTTAGCTGTACAGGAGCATTGAGTTTAAATGTGGTTTAAAGAATTTTACAAATTCTTTGATTTCCTTTGTAGCTATGATACCTACACCGTGTTTCTATGTAGAGCCCAGCTAGCAAATGTATTTTATAATTTTAATTTTCTACAACGTTTTTGTTTTATTATTGTTTTTTAATGCTTCCAAGATGTTAATTAATTATATTACAATTGTGGATAACATTATATGGTGGTCTGCAACTGAAATGTTTTATTATTTAATCATTAAAACGTTTCTGCTACAATATTAAAAAATATCTAATAAAGCAGTTTTCAAATAATTATAAACAAACTTTTATGACTAAGCTATAAAACAAATTAGTCTACAAAACTAAATTGTTTTTAACGCCTTTGCAAGAGTCTTTTAAAGCATATTAATACCGTTAAAAAAACTTATAAAAATTATTTTATTGTATTAGTTGGTCATCTTATAAAATACTTTTTCTAAAGTAGTATTTAGGACCATTTTGTTTTTTGGAGTAAATTGTTGCTCCAGAGGTTGCCATATAATTATATTATAAGTATGCATGTATTTGTAACGAACTGTATAAGAAGTTTATATTTAATAAATGTTATTTATTATTATTGTTATTATAGTCACTACGGTTGTAAAACAATATCACATTCTGGAAGTAAACATCTTTAAATATTTTGTTTACCAGAATATCACAAAATCCCGTTGGAGTCCCAATGAATCCTACTAGCATTCTACGGAATACCTGAAAATCTCACTGGAATCCCACTTGCTTGTACAACATACTTCACAACAAGGCGGTTTATTTCTTAAATACTTTTTAAAATGTTTTTAAATACCAAAAAACAAAAAGTTCTTAAAGAAGCTTTACTTTTTTATACTTAGCTCACTGGTGTACTTTTTCCACAAATAAGATGTGTGTTATTTAAAATAATTTAAATACAACGGATTATATATTTTTTTAAATTTAAATCAAAATTTCTAAAACTTTGCCCCTTAAAGTGCTTTTGCATGTTTAATAAAAGTTATATATTTTCTCTTTTTCTGAAGTCAATACGTTTGCGAGGTTTAGGACAACATTTTTTTTATTTAAAAGGATTTTAATTGACTTTTATAGGTTTTATTTAAAAAATAATAAAGGGCAAATTATTATTCCTAATAAAATGATATTTGATACTAAAATTGGGCGTCCCTTTTCAACTTGCTTGGTAAAACAGAGAAATAGTGACAACTACTTGCATAAGGTTATATAATAAAATTAAGCATCGGTAGGTAATGTTTTCAGTTTTGTCAGTACACGTATGGAATTTTGACGAGCACACCTGATGGGCAGTCGCTTGGGACACAGAGCACCAAGAAAAGCAATTATTGACTTTTCGGATAGAATTCTACAATAAAAAGCGAGCTGTAGAATTCTATTAGACACGGAGTCCCGCTGCTCGTGTATTAGTAAGAAAGTTTATGGTAAATGCGACATGGTTTCGAAAATCTAATATTGTGGTTATGGTAATAAAACAAAATTAGCCAGAAAGTGTTTATAGATTTACCAGGTGACCGCTGGCGAACACAGCATTTTCATGTGTGGTTTCAATTTCACGTTAAATTATAGCATTTGTGGGAACGACATAGCCTAGAAGTTAATAGGAGCTAGATCAGAGGTAGTAGGTAATTGTGTAACATATGTGGCAACATCACCACGTTATCTAAAAGAGCGTTATCCAACTTTTCTCTAGGCGTACCACTTGGCAAGACGTAAATGATCTCCGTACCACTTAGTCGTAGAAATTTCATATTATCGCATATCATATGGGATTTAAAAGGCTTAAATTCTAAAATTTGTATTTTTATAACAACTGTAGTTTTTATTTTACTTACATTATCAAACATAAAAAGCCTTACACCACATACTAAAAACTGACAAGTGCTTATGAGGAAGCTTGGTAATTTGAAGCCAGCATGCAATAATTGGTTTAATATCGCTTAGTCTCATATGGTAGGTAGGTAGGTAGGTTTAAAGTAAATGGACTTTTTACACCCTCCACTGCTCGGTCTATTGTGGTTCACACCTTTTTATATTTCTCCCAATAGGATTAGACTTCCAATGAATCCGATATCAGATTGGGAGAATGAGTTCTTACATCTCCTTTTACTGGTATCGCTACCGGACACGGGCACAATATGTGTGCTCTTGTCTCTGTCTCCTGGAAAGTATAACGAGCAGACCATTAGATCCGTCATGCCCTCCTCTCCCGGTCTAGTGACGTGGGTAGCTACCAGGTCCTTGTTACAGGAACCAGATGTTCCTTCTGAGACCGTATCTCCGGCCTTTCCCTATGAAAACGGTCCTATCCGCTTTCTGTTTAAAGCCAGGGAACCCTTTTCCCTACAAAAGCGGTTCTGTCCGCCTTCTGTTTGGATTCAGGGATCCCTTCCTAAGCACCTGTTTGTTCGGGATGGATTCACCCGTTTCGGTCGGCGCACCTTTGTCTGCTTGTGACCTTGGGTGGCACCTCTCGAAACGGATTTATCCGTTATAATTGGCCATTATGGATTTGGTACAGGGCGTGCCCAAAGTCCAGTGGCAACTCATCCGTAACTGCGACAATGGTGTAGCCTCTTAAAACATAAATAACCAATAAATTAAAATTTTAATTTAGTAATAAATCTTTATGAAAAATTATTAAAAAACTTAATTTTTAACTTCATTAATTTCCTGTGGCCAACTGCCTGATATTCGGTCTTAGTCGCACAAATTCGCGCGATATACTCCTTACCGATATTTTACGTGGCTGGAATTATTTTTGCCCTGACCGTCCGCCTGAAATTGCAGCCACTACATCGTATTTCCCTACCGGCGTCGCGCCAGCAATCTTTTTATACAGGATTAAGCACGCGAGAAGACGATATATTTTTTTGACAGTACGATTTGATTCGTCGCATGGTGTATGGTTTTATTAATTGCTACCTTGCTACCGCGTATTTTAATAATAAAAATGGGAAATAATGTACAGAATTTTTTAAATGGTGAGTTTTTCCGAATTTCGCTCACCGACGATGTACATATAAAATATACATATTCTAAATCAAAAGCTTACTTAAACTGATAAATGTACGAAAGGCAGTTATCAAACAAGGCATTTAAAAAAAGACATTTACAAGAAAAATAAAAATTGATATGCTGCGGTAACACATTAAATGCCCCATTTTGTTTTTCGTATCTACTGTTTTACTTAGACGGGGCTAAATAAATAGATTGTCGTAGCATACATACTTTGATTTCTATATTTAAAACTAAACATAAGAAAATCTTTGTATTAATATACCAAACATCAGAAAAATGTTTTTTCTTATGTTCCTTTTTAGCCCTTCGATATACTAAGGCACGACACGCAACTGACAAAGTCGTTTAAATAGGTTTTTGTCCGGCACGACGTCCGGCGTTTCATTTTTTACAATAGAGCGTGGGTACGCGTACCACAGATTGGAAATCGCTTGTCTAAATAGTGTCGTGAAATGCCATATTTGCGTATTCCGGCATTTGCACAATATTGACAGAAATGGGTTAAGTATCTTAAAACCAACGAGCCACTTTACCTACTACTTGGGCTTTATACAAGCCTTTGTGGGCTGTCTTAAATATTTAAAAAATACCAACTAACCAAACTAAACATTTAATGTTTTATAATAATATCATATTTACCAGATAAAAAAGGTAAGCGGTAAGGGCATAAATATTCCCTTACTGTTTAGGTTAATATTTTTAAATTAACAAAGCGAATAAAAACGTCGTGCTGGTAATTTAAATTTTAGACTTTTAGAAAACATAGGTGTAAAAATCGGGATTTATAGGTAATTAATTTATTCCTTAAATGGACCAATTTATATTTTATAACAGCACAATACCAAAAAAGATATTTGAGAGATTTTATGTGGGAAGATTTTTTTCTAACTTTGACATAAAAAGTGACATTTTTTAAAAATGACTGGCGTATTGAAGCGTTTTACTTTTCAACACTAGTGTTGTAAAGTAAAACTTTTCAAAACTAGTGTTGAAAAGTGAAACTTTTTAAAACTAATTGCGAAAAGTCCATTCCATCACCAGTTGCACAACGAAAATATGAACAAATATATAATAAAATACTCAAATTAATTAAAAAATCCAACTAACAATATTAAGAGAATTTAATAATGTTTTTCCGACATTTTTTGGCTTGAGAAATTTGAAAACTTTCTAAAGACGCCGCTATTAAACAACGCTTAGCAAACTAAAAACAGGGTTCAAACATTGCTATATTTATTTTTTTATTTTTCTGTAATAAAAACAGTTTTATTTAAAATTTTAAAAAATCTTGAATGAAAATCGCGCTCGTTACACAAAATGAAACTTTTCCTAAGTGGTTGCATAAAAACTATTTAATCACCATAATACATTTTTGTCGCTAAAAAAATGTCTAATTATTAAATTAAATCCCAAAATTTATTTTTTAAGACAAACTAACCTATTTGTCATTAAAGTAATGTATTTAAAGTTATAAAATTAAAAATAAATAAATTATATTTATATATATATATATATATATATATATATATATATATATATATATATATATATATATATATATATATATATATATATATATATATATATATATATATATTTTATATATTGTATATATATTTGTAAAAACCCCAGTTTCCTTATAAATTTTCCCTTTAAATAAAAATGCCAGACAACAAAAAATTTTAACGGAATAAACTGGGTTTTTAAATAACTCTATAAATAATTATCAAAGGATTAAGGTCAAAGAAAAGGCCATGTTCTTGGCGCTTCACGACCTATTCACTTGTTCTGGTGGATGGAATATGAAATTTCTGACGTCTAAGAGGTGAAATAGGATATCGGCAAATTCGAGAGAGGCCCGCTTTTTGCCCGAGTACGGGAATCCATAAGGAAACGCACTGAAAAATATTAGCTAGGTGACGACATTTTAAGCATTGCTGATAATATATTTTGTTTCATTAAATATTGGCTATTAGTAAATACTTTGAGTTTGTAATCTTATATTACATTTATTATTGGTAATTGGTAATATTTTATTTTTAATGCCTAAGAAACTTTTTTAAACACCCATTCGGCAAGTTTTTAAAAATAATTCAACACATACTCATATTTATGTTTCTACATTTTCCTGTGTGAAAAATAAAAAAAATAGGGAAAATGATAAATGATACAAAGAAAACTTAAGAGAAAAAACAAGAGTTAAAATTTGTTAAAGTAATTAAAAAAAACCTGTGACTTAACACATTTTTTTAAACTCTACGGTAATATCGGTACGCACGCCACACAGTAAACTACAAAAGTAATTTTTTTATTGTTACTAGGGCATTATCGAATTAAGCTTTGGCTTAAATTTCCTTTTATTAACCTGGTTTTAAAATTATTGCGCGACAACTTTTTTTTTTAAATTTTTAACACCCTGTAACTTAGAAACAAATATTCGTTAAGCACAACTAGACATGAAATTTGTTGTTATTTTTTACTAAGAAATTTACTGTTTAACTTACTCCCAACCTTTATAATAATCCCTGTATAAATAGAACACCTAGTCTGTATGTTTATAATTTTTTGTTTAAAATATATTTAAAAGTCACTGAAACATACTATGCAAAATGTAATTTACAAAACGTATCTTTGTTACAGTTCCAACATTTGAGGGCTCAGTTCTCAATATCAGTAAGGTTAATCGATTGCATATGGGTCCGTACCTATGCATTGCAACCAATGGTGTTCCACCATCAGTCAGTAAACGCATAATGCTAATAGTACACTGTAAGTTTTATTTAATTTGCATTGGGTTATTATACATTTTTTAAATTTATAAAAACAATATTATTAATTACAAAAAAATTATCAGGAGAAGAAATTTACATTTTGAGACATTGAAAAAACAACTTAACACAAGAAAAAATCTTTTACATTAAAAAAAAATGACAAAATAGTTTTAGAATGAGTATACAGAAAAGCGATTCATAAAAATTATTTGACAAAAATATTTTTTTAGTTCCTCCGATGATCTGGATTCAAAATCAACTAGTTGGAGCAATGGAAGGTCAGCAAATAACACTAGAGTGTCACTCAGAAGCCTACCCAAAGTCGATTAATTACTGGACTAAAGATGATGGTAACATAATTTCACAAGGTACGTTATTAAGTCTCATTATGAATATTTAAAAATAACATAAACATACCTAAATAGCTTTTTGTTTTTCCATTCTCGTAAAATAATTTCATACATTCCATATGTGGGACAATAACGTCTGCCCCACATATCTGGGCCCTTTCTCACTTCGTTTCTTCACATCAAATCACGCTCGCGCGCGTCTTGCAATTGGGCAATTTTTATTTTATCGTATTTTATTTGTTATACTTTTTTAATAAGAATGGGGTTTATGAATGAGTTAGTTTCAATTTCTCATACAACTATCGTTTGCCTTTTTAATCCCTCAAGGATAAGGTCTAAATTTTACCACTATCTATAAAGAGTAAACAATAATGAAGCCTAATTACAAACTTTAAAAATGACAATGTATAGAAAATTTTATTCGGATTTTAACCCCCAAGGGGTGTATATATATTAGCCGTAATTGAATTATTTGTGGGGGTTTTTTTTACATCCTCTTTATTTAAAAAAAATTTTTTTTCCCTAGACCATTTTTCTTTATTTGGGAAGGAGTTAAAAAAAAAAAAAAAAAACCCATTTTCAAATACCGCAAAAAATTTAATTTTTTTAAAATCTACTTTTTATAGCCCAAGTATGCAAAAAAAAAATTATTTGCCTGTAATGTTGCGTTTTTAAATTTGTGTTTGAAAAAAATTTCAAACTTTGACCCCCCAGTACAAATTTCTACAACTCAAACCAAAAAATTTTGGAGGCGTAGTGTTCTATATCTAGAAAAAGCCCTTTAAAAGGATTTCTGGCCCGAACTCTAACACTTGTCCATAACAGTTGAAAAATACAACTTTTTTCCTTTTGAACCGTTATATCTTAGAAATGGCGGCTCTTGGGAAAAAGTATAAATATTTTTTTACAGATAATTTTTATGATCAACAATTTTTTTTTTAAGCTATATATAATAATGAATTGCTATATATATATATATATATATATATATATATATATATATATATATATATATATATATATATATATATATATATATATATATATATATATATATATATATATATATATATATATATATATATATATATATATATATATATATATATATATAATATATATATATATATATATATATATATTTATATATATATATATATATATATATATATATATATAATATATATATATATATATATATATATATATATATATATATATATATATATATATATATATATATATATATATATGTAATTCCATATTATATATAATAAAAAAAAATTGTTGATCAAAAAATTATCTGTAAAAAATATGTTTGCGACCGCCATTCCAAGATTTCAAAATTAAAAAAGTTGATTTTTCAACTGTTATGGACAAGTGTTATTCGGAGGAGACCAACTCCATTTAGAGACTTATTGATATAGAGTATACATCATATCTCTGTGCGATTTAAGTTGATAAAGGCCCCAACCAAGATAAATCAAAGTTTTTCCACAATCACAAACTTTAAAACACGAAACGACAGGCAAATTATATTTTTTCATTGCCAAAAACGCGCTAAATGGATAAAAAAATTGAAATTTTTGACGGCAATACAATGGCCAGTTTTTAATTTCTTTATTTTTTAACTCCGTTCCAATAGAAATTAAAATGGTCTGTATTTAGACATGAGAAAGGATGTAATAAATAAAACTACAAATAATTCAATTACGGCTAATGGTTAAATCCGAATAAATTTTTCATACGAAAATTGTCGTATTTTTAAAGTTTAATAATTAAATCGATGACTTCACAGATGGTAGTAGGACTGTAGCGCATCCCAGGGATTAAAAAAAATAGTTGTATGAGAAATTGAGAACAGCTCATTCATAAACTACATTCTTAATAAAAAAAGTATAACAAATAAATACGATAAAATAAAATAGCCCGGGTGACGCGCGCGAACGAAAGAATTTAGATATATGAGGGCGAAATACACATGGAAAATAGTATGAATTGTTTTACGAAAATGGAAAAACAAAAGTATTTATGTTATGTTATTTTTAAATATTCATGAACTTAATAGCGTGCCTTGTGAGTATATTCATATCATCTTTAGTCAATGAATTCGACTTGGGTACTCTAGTATTATTTGCTGACCTTCCATTTGGTAATTTTGAATCAGTCGTCGGAGGAACTAAAATTTTGTCAAATCAATTTTTTTATGAATCGTACATTCTAAAACTATTTTGTCATTTTTTAATGTAAGATTCTTTGTGTTAAGTTGTTTTCAATGATAAAACTCTTCTCCAGATATTTTTAATTAATAATATTGTTTTATAAATTTAAAAAATGTATAATAACCCAATGCAGAATAAAACACGGTGTATACCCAGCATTATGCGTTTACTTATTGAATTTGCAATGCACATATACAATCATTCTGATGTGAGAACAGGCCTATTGGAGTGCGTACGTTTTGTAAATTATTTTACTAGTATGTTACAATTACTTTTTAAATATATTTTAAACAAAAATTATAAGCATTTTCAGAGATAATATAAAAGGTTGGGAAGTAAACAAACGGTAAATTTCTTGAGTAAAATATTTGATTTCTAAGTTACAAGTGTTAAAATTAAAAAGTTGTCGCTTATTTAAAACCAGGTTAATAAAAGAAATTTAAGCCAAAACAATTCGATAATGCTACAAGTATAAAAATGCGTAATTTGCGTGACGTGCATACCGATACCGTAAATTTAAAAAAATTTAAATCACAAGGTTTAAATTTTAACTCTTGTTTTTTCTCTTAAATTTTCTATGTATCTTTTATCATTTTCCCCTATTTTTTGGTTTAAAAATTTTTCTAATTGTAAATACATTGGATAAAAAGTTTACATTTAAGAAATATCCAATGACTCCAAGCATTTTTTAGTAATTTCTGACATGATTAAAATTACCAAAAGTATTTTATTTTAATTACTTTGTTTGGAGAACATGATATATATACAATTAAAATTTAAAAAAAATTTAAAGCTCATAGCTTTGAATGAAGGATGATTCTAAAACATTCATTGGGTTTATTTATTTAAAGGGCAATATTATACCTAGTATTTTTAGCTATCTTTACGTAAAGAGTAAATAAGTTAAATATCTACAAGAGTATGTACACAGAAATTAAATGCACTGGGGCATAAAGGCGATGAAGAGAATCATGCAGCATAGTTAAAATGCCCTACTAATAGGGGTATATTAAATTTGCCTAAAATTCTACAGAGATTCAATGTAAAATATTTATGTAACATGGGATAAAATATCTTTATTAAAATGTTAATCCGTTTATTTAGTTATCAATAATGCTTAAATAATGATTTTATTTTATTTAAAGTAAATACACTCAAAAACATAAGGCCTAAAAGGTTATTATGTTGAAAAAATTTTACCCATAAAGGTCTAGATTAGATTAGATTAGATTATTTGAGCGGAGATGGCAAAAATGACCTCCATCACTGCAACCTTGCCAGATTTATTGTGGTTTTTCCTATCGTTCTTTAGAGTACCTTGTCCAGGCCCGTCTTCTTAACTAGACTCCAGAGTCTTGACACTGGCCCCTCCATATATCTTGCCGGTTTTGGCTTTTCCTCACCAAACCTAGTAAACTAACCTACATGTGCTTCACAGTGGCACCACACATGTACGGCTGTTTCGTCAGCCTCTGGCAAAACCTACACAGGGTATCCTCCACCAGGCCTATTCTTTCCAGGTGCTTGTTGAGTTTGCAATCTCCTGTTAGTTGACCTACCGTTACCCTTACGACTTTATGACTGTGGCTCAGTAGGTCCGAGGTAAACTTGGCCGAGCAGGTCATAATGAACTGCTTTGCCTGTCGTTGTTCTGGTGTTTGTAACCACCAGCTTTGAAACTCTCTGTCTACCCAGCTCTTTATAGATGCTTTAAGGAGGCCTGCCGTCATTCCACAGAATGGCTCAGGGCCTATCATTTCCATGGCTGATCCTTTTTGGCTGGTCGTCGCCTTACGTTACCTGGGTGGCCTCGTGGCCTGATACAGGCTATAAGTTTGTTTGCCAAGACTTATCAGGGCCTGATACAGTCCCCCACTAGTTTGGAATTAACTTTTGGAGAACTGATGGCCTTCAGGGCCGCTTGGCTGTCTGAGTAAATGACGATGTTTTTTCTTTACTCCCTTTTTTTAATCAGCACGGAACAATGCATTATTGCTGCGATTTCCGCTGGGAAAACCGTGGCGTGCTGACCAAGACTTAAGGTTATCTTTTCTCTATGCTTGTCTCCATAGATGCCAGCTCGTACTCCTTTGTTGGTCTTGGAGCCACCTGTATACCAGATATGATCGGCTTTGATTGGAGGGCCTTCATTCCAGTCCTCCTATCTGGTATGACAATCCGAAAGTGTCTGTTGAAGATGAAACGAGGGGTTGACCTGTCCGAGGGCATCTCAATGAGCTGACCTCTTGGTCCCCATCTGTTTCCCACCTTGACGTCCTGTAATTGGACTTTGACCTCGTTTGAGTCTATAGAGTACCGCCTTTACTTCTCTCTGTATGTAAATGTGGAGTGGCGGCAGGTTTAGCAGCACTTCCAGGGCTGCGGTTGGGGGTTGTTCTCATAGCTCCCGTGATGCATACGCATGCTAGCCTTTGCACACTTTGAAGTTGTCTGGTTGACTAAGGTCTGCGTTACCCTTGCCCCCCAGGCAACTGAGCCGTAGGTTATCATGGGTCTTATTACCATTTTATACAACCACAGGTTCATCTTTGGGTTAAGTCCCCAGCTTTTTTCACAAAGCCTGCGACATGTCCCGAGGGCGATTTTTGCCTTCGGAACACCTTTGTTGAGGTGTGGTCCCCAGTTCATCTTTCGGTCAAAAATGACTCCTAGATTCTTGACCTCTTTTGAGAAGGGGATTTCCACTCCATTAGCTTTGGACATCTGAGTGCCCTTAGTGCTCTTTTCTTTGTGAAGGGAACGATAACGGTCTTTTGTGGATTAACCGACAGGCCTTCTCTGCACCATTCGTCTACGATGTTCAGGGCGTTTTGCGTTCTTTCTGAAGCAACGTCTAAGTGCTTGCTTCTAACTACGATGACAATGTCGTCTGCGTAGCCGAGGCAGTGGAACCTCTCTTTGGCCAATTTTGCCAGAAGGTCGTCGACTAGGATCGCCCAGTATAATGGTGATAGAGCACCTCCTTGTGGGCAGATAAAGGTCTAATAAAAGCATTAGACAAATCTTTTTTTATTTTGGTTACAATTTACATATTTTAAATTATATATTATTTTAAAATAAATTTCATCATCCATTCAGTAATGAATTGCATATCTTTCAAAATAGTTAACACAATTACGACATATATGATCCACCTATTTTAATTCTTGCAAAATTTTTAATATATATTATATTATTTAAGACGCATGAAAAAAATAAAAAAACTTATATTTCTTAGACCTTTATTGTCTTTTTAAGAGCACAACGTTTTAGCCGTCTTAATAATTTTTCTTGCACATTAACTTAATTTTATTGACTTTAAATAATTAAAAGGTCTTTAATCTATTTAGGCAGTTATATAATTTTTCATGAAAAACTTTTAAATTTTACGGAACTGGAACAAAAAAGTTCTTATATGTCCCCAAATAAAACTGTATTTCTATATATATACAACCGGATTACCTTACTGAAATTGCTTTTGCTATCTCGATACAACCATAAAAATATCCATAAAAGCACTAAACCTCATTTGTAGTTTTACCTTTTTTATTTTTATTATTTGTAATGCATAACAAAAGACAACATTGTATTTAAATCGATATTTTACAGTTACTTTAGGTTTGATTATTAAATACCATATTAATAATTAAAAAACTGAATAATAAATTGCTAATAATAACAAGACAGTTTTACACTAGTACTTTTTAACCACCCAAAATGGCTTTTTTTTAAAGGGTTACCATAGTAATTTTTAGTAATAATTTCTAACAATAATAAAATTAAATAAAAAAAATTCTACCAATTTTCGTAAAAAAAAATTATAAACCATATTAAATAATAAACAATGTTAATATTGAAAGAGGTCTTCTGCGCTATTACAAGCCATATTAAAAAAATAAGGCTGGCGAATCTGTTTGCTGGCTCCATATGAAATATACGTAAGGTACCCTTCATATAAAAAATAAGAAAGACAATTTTCTATCACTGGTAGTAACTAGGTTTAAGAGGATATGTAAATTGAAAATTGTATCTACAAAGTTAAAAAACTTTTCCATTTTATAAAAAAATATTTAAGTAAATAAAAAAGTAGTTTAGGTAAAAAGGCTACAAAGTCAAGCAATGGATAAGTAATACGGAAAGAGGAAACAGTAAACTAAAAAGACAGAGTAAGGCACCCGGAAAACTGTTTATTTGTAGTTGCATAAAGCCTTAGATACATTTTGTTATACTATAATAAAGCTTTTTTTCATACCGCTACAATAATTTAAATCTTTTCACGCAAAATTAAATCCTTTTTATTAAACATTTACCCTATTAACCTGATCTTGCAATATGTAACTTCTACTTACGTACTAATTCCAAAAATTAATAGATATTAGTGGTTGCTTTTTTAAAAGGATATACTGATTTTCCATCGCAGATTATTTTGGCTTTATTTTGAAGCATAATGATTTTTAAAAAACAAAAAAAAATGCCCTCGGAAGTGCATCGAAAATTTATTACTTTAAAAATTTGTCATTTTTTTATAGACTGCTTGATTTAACGGATCCGATAATACCTTTATGGTCAAAGCATTCCAGCTTTTGGATAAATATATGTTAAAACTGTTTTTATTAAAATTCAAGACTGCTTGCAATTTTCCTGAAGAGCTTGCATTTTTCAAATAAAACTTTATTTTGTTATATATGTTGGAAATGCCTTGATGTTGCATTAGCTATCTGGATACAAATATGTATTTTTACAAATATATAATTTTTGATTTAGTTCAGTCAAGAAGTATATTTTTTGCGAAAAATAGTTAGAAGTGTACGAAAAATATGAGCGATGGCTCATTCGACGTGGATAAGTATTCGTGCGCCTGTTCCAGGATGAGTATGAAAAATTGTAAAATTTTGTTAACTTAATATGGGATAAACAAAATAAACAAATTTTAAATAATTTAATGCCGTCATCTTATTAAGTTCTTTTATATAAAGAACTCCAAGAGGCGAAAAATTTAAAGGGTGATTATTTAAACAATTATCCAGCTTTCAATAAAGACAAAGGCAGAAAAAAAATGTTTATAAACAATAAGCTAGCTTTTTGAATAATGCATTTAAAATTGTTTTTCAACGAAATTTTCTTTCTTTAAGTGTTGAAATAATACTATGATTTTTTAAATCAATATTTGATGCTTTAAAAAAATTCATTTAGATGCAGTACTCACTATAGAGGTGGCGTACTCATCCCGAAACAGGCGCGTGAAGCCTTATTTTTAGCAACAAATTAAACATATAAATATTAAAGCTAATGATCCGGGAATTGTGAAAAGCTTTTTATCGAAAATTTCCTTTTCTTTAAGGATCTTTTTTGTAATTCCCGCTATCTTGTATATTTTTTGAGTTATCATCAAAAAACAGAATGGCTTTTTTGTGTTTTGTTAATAACAATTGCAATTTTTTTTCGCAGAAAAAAATCTACATGACACATTTTTCAGAACTGCAATCAACGTCGAATGAGCCATCGCTTATATTTTTACCCTTCTAACTATCTTTCGGGAAAACTCACTTTTGAATAGAACAAATTTGGACTGTAACTTTTTAAATTATTGTTATTAAAACGCATACCTGGTAACAAATGTTTATTCCAATTTATAACCTGATAATTTTAGATTTGATCCTAAATTAAGCATACTAACAAACTGCATAGATTGAAAATTATATTATTTAAGAAAATTTGGTACGCAAATAATTACATATTTGTTTATTACCTTTTTTAGAGAGAAAACTTCGTAAAATGACCACCATCAGTAACCCTGGTGAAGAAATAAGATGGAGAACTTCACCGAGGCTGCTAATATCGAGTTATTTGAACAAAACCGAACGACACCTGTTTTTGCTATCGGACCTGAGTTTATTGCACAATGGTAAGTCACAAATTACATACAATACTTAAAAACGGTTAAAATTAAATTTACTTTCAAATGATTGTTTATAATTACGTTTAAATAAACCTTGCAATACGTAGCTTACGAGTCGAAAGGTAAAGGTGGATAAGTTTTTAAAGTCGGTATAATTTAATAATTTTATTCTAAGGAAATTCTATTTAATATATTCACAAATTATGGTTTAATAATAAGAACAATTAATACAAGCTTATACGTTGTTTAAACGGTAGTAATTAAAAAGGTATTAAATAAAATAAATCGACTTAAAAAAATTAAATTATGAAATACTATTTTATATCCATACACTAAATTATTCAATAAAAACCAAATTAAAAGTAGGAACGAAACAAATTAGGGTCCGTCAATTTTTTTAAATCGTTGCCAACAAAGCCGTCGAATATAAAAATTAGTCAAAATAGAAACAAAATATTCGATAAAAAACCGAGCAGAGAAGACATTTTACTTAACAACAAAATTGGGCCCCTAATTGTTTCGTACCTATTTTTGATTTTGTTTTTGTTGGATAATTTAGTGTATGTATAAAAAATATTATTTTATAATTTTAAATTATTTTTTTTTAATTCGATAATAAGTTTTGGTTTTAAGTAAGTACTAGAATTTTTTGGTAATAGTTAGTTATGGTTTTGTTGTTAATATTTAAAGATTTTGTTAATGATTTTCTTACATGCACTTGAATTTGACCAAGGTTTTGGGATGTTTTCTTTTTGATACCACATCCGCAGCTCGTATCAATCAGGTAGGCCATAATACTTACAAGTATTAGTCCAGTAGCTTTTAGCCCACGTGGACTACACGATTTTTGCTATTTTGTTTTTTCCAGTTCTCGCGCGATATTGCCATCACCCTTTTTATCGCATCAAATTACATCATATTCCCCTCGACCTGTTTTCCGTCACACACTACGCGAGGTAGCTTGCGTCTTTTTATTGAGCATTTTTATTTTATTGTATTTTATTTGTTATTGTTTCCTAATATAAATTCTTATATACAGGGTGGCCCACCACATTCACTTCGGTTTTTCTACGAGAAATGAAACGAGTTGGGGAAAAACTTTTAGCACGGTCACATGTGGGTCCATAAGGAGCATATTTCAAAATTATTTTGAAATATACAGGGTGACCCAAAAAAAAGTACATATCAAAGTTAAATTTTTTCTTATGGAACACCCCATATTTCTTTATATTTTTAGATACTATAGACCAAGTAAAGGTGAGTTATTGTTATATTTTCTATACCTAAAACTGACCCTTTCTGAGAAATTTAGAGAAAATTTAAAAATACAGACCATAATTTAAAAATTGTTTACACCCTGTAACATATAACGAGCTGCTCGTAATTAAATTTATTGTTTAGCTCAAGGTTTAAGTTAACTATTACATAAAAGTTTTGCCTTAATATTATACAGTGTTGAAAAAAATTGCCTCAAAGTTTGGACACACATTTTATTAAATAACTTCCTTAAGTTAAATGGAACACCCTGTATTTAGTGGCCTATTTTGACGCGCTATCAGACTTTATGGTAAAATAAAACTACTTGTATTCCAATTATTCCTCCCCATACGTTAACAGACCATTTGTGCTGGTGATCAAGGGTTCTTAAAATATTAGGATTTTCGTCACTGTAGTAGTAAAAGATATGTCTGTTAAATAATCCGTTGTAATAAAAAATTAAGTCTGATACATTTACTAAGAAACAAGGGCAATTTACCATATTTCGTCTCAACAATTAGGACAGGTGGGCCTTCTACTATATTTCGATCCTCATTTTTAAGAATGCTTTAATATTTTGGAAATGACAATAAATTGAGTTATTACTTTTACCTGCATTTTACTTGAGATACATCTTATTTTCAAAAATTTAAACTTGTGCTTTTAGCGAATCTACGTGATCCTTAATAAAAATATTTTTAATTACAATACAGGGTGTTCCATTTTTAAGATAAATGATAAGTCAAATATAAAAATGCCTTTTGCATAAAAAGCAGAAGAAATAGGTATAGGAAACCCTAATATGGTTTTAGGGGAAATTTAGTTCCGCGTCAAAATAGGCCATTAAATACAGGGTGTTCCATTTAACTTAAGGAAGTTATTTAATAAAATGTGTGTCCAAACTTTGAGGCAATTTTTTTCAACACTCTGTATAATATTAAGGTAAAACTTTTGTGTGATAGTTAACTTAAACCTTGAGCTAGGCAATAAATTTAATTACGAGCAGCTCGTTATATGTTACAGGGTGTAAACATTTTTTAAATTATGGTCTGTATTTTTAAATTTCTCTAAATTTCTCAGAAACGGTCGGTTTTAGGTATAGGAAATATAACAATATTTCACCTTTATTTGGTCTATAGTATCTAAAAATATAAAAAATATGGGGTTTTCCATAAGAAAAAATATAACTTTTATATGTACTTTCTTTTTGGATCACCCTGTATATTTCAAAATAATTTTAAAATATGCTCCTCATGGACCTACATATGACCGCGCTAAAAGTTATTCCCCAACTCGTTTCATTTCTCGTAGAAAAACCGAGGCGAATGTGGTGGGCCACCCTGTATACATTTATTTCCCATTTTAACCCAGCAGGGGATGAAGGTTTAAAAATACTACCGCTTTCCATTTTTCTGTGTAATCAAAAGGGATGTAATTTCAAAAATGTTAAAACGGATTATTTTTATTCGTAATCACTAGCCTACATACCAATATTTATACTTATTAGTCCACAAATAAAGAAAACAAAGTGTAGGTAGTCAGAAGCCTAATGACCAACTCTCTATTTACAAAACTTACAAGTTTTCTATACAAACTTTCATCCCCATTTTAACCCCTAAGAGATGTTATTCCTAAAATGTTAAAACAGATTATGTTTAATGTAATCAATAGCCTATATACCAATTTCTATTCTTCAAGTCCAGAAATGACGACGTTCCATTCTACCCCTTCAGGGGGTAGGCTGTTTTCTAAAATCCTTTTAAAATTGTGTTAAAAAGAGAGAATTGGGCCGACCAAGTCCAATGCAATGTTTGCAATAACTAACCAGATCTAACCAGATATTAAGAGAGTAAAAGAACTGGCCAAACTAAATGAATTTTAACAGAAAAAGTTTAAGCTCTCTATTACTGTATTAATTAAGCTAAGAAGCTTATGCACAAATTTAAAGTTCTAGAAGATCTGGAATTCCTTTTTTATGCAAATAAAGGTTTCTATTTTTTTCCACCATCAATTAAGGAGTCGAGTAGGCATTATTGCCGAATATGACAAACAAATAAAAAAAAGAATGCTTCTGACTAAATACTGAGAAGCAAAAATCCATTATAATTAAAGAAAACTTTTTTTTGGAAACCAGACTGATTCAAAACGTATCCCTTACTTATGGGTGCCCTAAAAAGCACCCCTTCTATGGCTATAGAAATTATCGTGGGTTAAACTTTTTGAATATTTTTGTCAATTTGTCATTAGTATAAAAACACCAGGACGTGAAAACAACATTCTAGAAAATATGGTCACACAAAGGCTATAGATATCATCGACGAAGAGCTCTTGGGTATGAAATCAGATTACATGACAGCCGTCTATTACTTTTGTAAACCATACAAGGCAATCCTGATATATGTACAAAGGGAACACCTTCATCACTTTCCAGGGACTTGATTTGGCACATCGATAGTTCGAAGCTATTCAAGTATGTGTTCAACAGGATGTGAAAGGAGAATTATAACGAAAACATACACATTCTCTCACAGTCACTACCCTAAAAGCCTTAAACTCTCATCGTTTTACATCCAAAAACCACGATGAAGTGCCTGAACGACCTTGTTACGAGGATAATTCTGGGTTCCTAGACACACGAAATAAGAAAACAGACGAACTAGCAACAGCCGGTCTATCTAGAAATTTTAACAGCCAGTAGCCAGTCCCCGGACAATCAAAACAGGCGATAAAAACAGCAATAGAAAGAGGGTACCAAAAACAACCTTGTCAAGGGCAACGCTAAGCAACCCTTCCAAAAAACTAAAAGCTGAGGTTCTTCTTCTGGGGCACACTCAGTTTAGACAAGTAATAGGGCTTCTGACAGGCCACTGTCATCTGAGGAAACACTAGCAACAGCCTCACACATAATATACGACTAAAATGCATTGATGTACAAAAGACATATTCTGTTTGAAAATATACAGAGCGACAACCCTCTTCCGCATAAACATTTTGGTGGAAACTTATATATATTTTAAATATGTACCGTTTTATCTTTAACCTTTAGCATAATGAATTTATTTTATATATTTATAACAAGGGCAAAACTCTTTAAAAATACGTTAATAAACAGAGAATGAGTAAAACTAATATAAAAATTATTAAATTAAAAAAACACATTTTATGCCTAAAATAATTTTTCAGTGCTTTTTGCGTTATTAGAAACAAAGTCAATGCCCAGTTTAATAGCATGTGTTTTTTTACAAAAGGTCTAAATTAAAGCATGGGTGAGCTTTCAGTAAAATGAAACTCTTTAATCTCTAAAAATATCGTAACTTCTTAGGTTAACACTACAGCTTCTTTGGACTATTATTGTAAGCTAATAAAATATATTCAGTAAGATAATTTATATTTTTTTAAGTAGCAAAAATTAATAGCTGAAAGGATATCTAGGACACATGTTTAATTTATGACAATCATTTTTTATGATTAGTTATTGAAAAGAGAAAAGTTTTTTTATTTAATTTTTGTTTTAATATGTGATCTATACGTGAACTGTTGTAGCTGTTGTAAATAGACACTTGTTTAGTTAAGCTAAGTTTTTTTTGAAAGTCATCTCTTCTTCTTTTTCCTGGGAAAAATTTCCCCCCCCTTTTTGGAAAAAAAAATTTTCCCCGGGGAAAAAGAAAAAAAAAAAACCCCTTTTAAAAAAAATTAAAAAACCCTTTTTTAAAAAAAAAAAAAATTTTTTTAAAAAATTTTTTTTGGGAAAAAAATTTTTGGGGGGAAAAATAAAAAAAAAATCCAAAACCCTTTTTTTTTTAAAAAAACCCCCCGGAAATTTAAAAAAAAAAAAAAATAAAAAATTTAAAAAAAATTTTAAAAAAAAAAAATTAAAAAAAATTTTTAAAATTTTTTTCCCCCCCCTTTGACAAAAAAAAAAAGGGGGAAACGGCCCCCAAAAAAACCCAAAAAAACCAAAAAAAAAAAATCAAAAAAAAAAAAATTTTTTAAAAAAAGGGCCCCCCCCAAAAAAAAAATTTTTTTAAAAAAAAAAAAAAAAAACCCCCCTTTTTTTAAAAAAAAATTTTTAAAAAATTAAAAAAAAAACCCAAAAAAAAAAACCAAAAATTTTTAAAAAAAAAAAAAATTTTTTTAAAAAAAAAATTTTAAAAAGAAATTTTTTAAAAAGGGTTTTTAAGAAAAAAAAAAAATTTTTCCCCCCCCCTTTTTTTAAAAAAACCCCAAAAAAAATTTAAATTTTTTTTTAAAAATTTTAAAAAAAAGGGGAAAAAAAAATTTTAAAAAAAGGGGTTTTTAAAAACCCTTTAAAAAAAAAAAAAAACCCTTTTTTTTTTTTCCCCCCCAAAAAAAAAATTTTAAAAAAAAGGAATTTTTTAAAATTTTTTTAAAAAATTTGGGTGGGAAAAAAAATTTTTTAAACCTTTAAAAATTTTCCTTTTCCCCAAAAAAAAAAAAAAAACACCCCCCCTTTTTTAAAAAAAAAAAAGGGGGGGGTTTTTTTAAAAAAATTTTTCCCAAAAATTTCCCTTTTTTTTTTTCCCCTTTTTTGAAATTAAAAAAAATTTTTTAATTTTTTTTTTTAAAAAAGGGGGGGGGGGTTTTTTTTTAAAAAAAAAAAAAAAAAAAATTTTTTAAATTTTTTTTCCCCCCCCAAAAAAAAAAAACCCCCCCCCAAAAAAATTTTTTAAAAAAAAAATTTTTTTTTTCCCCCCCCCCCTTTTTTTTTCCCCCCCTTTTTTTTTTTTGGGGCCCTTTTTTTTTCCCCCCTTTTTAATTTTATTTTTAAAATCCTTCCCTTTTTTTTCCCCCCAAAATTTTTTTTTTGGGGTTTTTTCCCCTTTTTTAAAAAAAGGGGCCCCCCCCCCCCTTTTTTGGGTTTTTTAAGCCCCTTTCCCCTTTATTTCCCCCCCCCCAAATTTTTTTTTTAAAATTTTTTTTTTTTTTTTTTTTTTTTTTAAAAAATTTTTGGGGTTTTTTTTTTTGTTTTTTTGGGCCCCCTTTTCCCTTTTCCCCCGGGGTTTTTTTTTTTAAAAAGGGGGGCCCGGGGTTTTTCCCCCCCCCCTTTTGCTTTTGGGTTTTTTTCCCAATTTCCCCCCCCCAAAAAAAACCCTTTCCCCCCTTTTGTTTTTAAAAATTTTTTTTTGGGGGGTTTTTTTGCCCCCAAAATTTTTTTTTTTAAACCCTTTTTTTTTTTTTTTTTTTTTTTTTAAAAAAAAAATTTTTTTTTAAAAAAAATTTTTTTTGGGAATGGAGAATTGTGAAATTCCCCATTTTTTCCCGTACACGCCCCCTTGGCCCCCACTTGGGGTTTTTGGAAAACCCTCCGTTTCCAGATGATGCCCAACCGGCCGGGAAAGATCGGGGTTTTGCCACTCACTTAAATTTTAAATTTTTAACCCCAAATTTTTTTTAAAAGAATTTGGGGAAAACATCTGGTTTTTTCTCGTCCAAAATTTTCCGCCAACCTGACTTTTTATGTTGTTCTGTCCCCCAAACAGCTGATCTTAAAAATCTTAAAAAAATAAATTTAATTATTTTTTTTCTTTTTCGGATTAAATACTTTAAATATAAATTAAATATTAATTTTATTAAGTCTCTTATAGCTTATCCTGCCATTTATTCTTAAATTTAAGTAACTTAAACCAAAAATAAATATTTATTATTCCTATGTCGAAAGCTTGTTTTAAACATAAACTTAAAATCGAATTAAAGTTTTAAAAATCTTATACTACCTACTTTTTAGCTTAACTTGCTACAGGTAAAATCAAGCCAACAGAACTTTCTACAAAGTTTTAGAAAGCTTAACTGTTTTCTAAGTTAAAACCTAGTTTTTAACCTAGATTGCCCAACGGTAAACCACCGAGTTAGTAGCAGCTGGTAGCTGGTAAATACTTAAAAAGTTAACATAAAGATGGTTTAAAGTATTTTTGTAAGTCATTGTGCGATTGGTTGGCTCTAATTAATCTTATCACTTTAACAACGTTAAATATAAAAGTCTCTATTTTAAAATAAAGTAGTATATTATGTACTAAAAAGGTCTTACTACACAATACAGTTATTTTGCAATTCATAAAATTGCGTTTTTATGTATTTTCAAACGGCATTTTCTGTATTTTTTAGCCAATAACTTCAAACAGCTATTGGTTAAAATACAGGGGAAAATTATATTTAAGTAAATATATTCTTATAGAAAATGAGGCATAAAATGAAATAATGGCCGAAAAAATTATTTCCGTTCTAAAAACATGTACTTCTAAAATTGCAGCTATCCCAACTTACTTCTCTCGGATTTCTTATATTGACATTTTTCCGAAGAGTTGAAAACCGTACGTATGCTACCTATCTTCAAGAAATAATTTAAAACTTTATTTCTAATTATGGACCTATCTTTTATCTTTTAGTTGTTTGAAGATAATGAAAAGATTTATCAATTTCTAAATTTTAAAATATTTTAATCAACACAAACTTATCTAAAACAGATAGATGGACTAGCAACAACAGATCTTTTATTAGTTTCGTATAAACGAAGCAAATCTCTTGAATATCTTGACTTATCTTAGATTATTACCCTTTACATATCTAAAGACTGTGATCAGATCTGACATGCTGCGCTCCTTAACAAGCCGATACTCTGTACCTGGATCTTTAGGTCCAATTGACATATATCTGTTATGGTGGATTGCCACTCTTCCACCTTTTACTTTTCTTAAGACAGTCGCTATGTCTGATTTAAAAACATTGCTCAAGGTAATGTAGATAAATATGTCTTTTACGTATTCCTCAATTAATACTAAAGTGGGACATCAAACATCTTGTTTAGTTTAATGCTTCCAAAAGGCATGTTGACCGCCGCGAAAAAATCAGCCCATTCTGTTTCTCTACATAAGAGCGGCCAAGTTCTGTTGAAAAAAAATATATTTAATCTCCTCTTCGTTATTTTCAAGAACAACCTTAAATAAACAAACACTAGTACTTAGGCTTTAACAAGTTCTCATGGGTTGTCCTAAAGATAAAAAAGGTGTCATTGAGAAAACGAATATCATATTACAAGAAGTACTGATCAGCATATTAAAGGTGCAAAATTACACAAGTTTTTTTATAGTGTTTTATCTTTATACTTTATTGAAAATGGTTTTATTGCAGTTGTTATTTTTTTTTTTTTTAATTTTAACTAATCGTGATGATTTAGGTCTAAATTAAAAGTATTAAAGATTTTCTGTGAGCTATCAGCATTATTGTATCAATTTAGGCATTTATTTTAAGAAATAATTTTGGGCAGGTTCTTTAGTTTTTTTTTCTACAAGCGTGCGGAAAACTAGTGATGAGCAAAGCAAGACCAAGACCAACACCGGGCTAGTCTTGGTCTTGGTCTTGGTCTTGCAAGTCTGGTCTTGGTCTTGGTCTTGCAAGCCCAAAGAGTGCGGTTTTGGGTCTTGCACCGGTCTTATTTCTTGGTCTTGCTGCAAGAGTCTTTGGTCTTGCTTTTTTTGGGTAGTAATAATTTTAAAGTAAGCAATTTTAAAAATTTAATATTTTTTTAATACTTACAAATAAATAAAGATGGAGACTATATTTTTTTTTTAAAAATTTTAAAAATATCCCTTTTAACCTTACATGATTTTTAAATTATTTGATTAAAAAGGATATTTTAAAAATGTAGGGGTTTATTTTTTTTGGCGTTTTATTTTAGTGATAGGAAATATTTACTTTTTCATTGAAGAAGCATATAAAATTACAATACTGAGTCTTGAGGGCAGAAAAAAACTTTTAATTTCAACCAGATTGAAATTTCCATGAAAATGATTCATATATAAACATTGGTTTCTAATTAAAAAAAAAGGTATTTAGGAAGGTTTTGGTTCAAATAATAATGTTTAAATTAGTCAAACATTTGTTTTTAAAAAGTTTTAAAATACTTTATAAACATTCTGATATACAAGATGGCTCGATATTGCGACAGAGATCGATATATCCGAAACCGTTCATAATGGAAAAAAACTGAATATACAAAAATTATAAAAAAGGGGGCTAAAATGTAAAATTTTTTTCCCATTTCGAATTTTCAAAATCCACCACCAAATCAAGAAAACTTCCTTATTAATTTTTAAAATTTTCATTTAAAAAAATCGTTTCCCCTGTATATTATGCTGGAAATTCTTGAACTGTCATATAGGTCAATGTCGACGTAGATGGTTTTTTATATATCATTTTCGGTTTTAAAAAAATAACGTCCATCATTATTCTTTTGGCTGTTTTGACTTTTCCGTCTAAATCGAAGTGAAATTTAAAATATATTTTTTTATATAAAAAGTATTTCTATATAAAATGAAAATATATTTTTTATTAAACCATCATTTTACCATTTATATTTTAATTTTAAAAAAGGAGAAATTTAAAGATGCCACTTCTTACAGTGTGGCACAAAAATAATTTTTTTCCTGGTTTTTGGAAATTTTTGATCCAGAAAGGTATCACAAAGATACCTAATTAAAAAAAAACATTGGGAAATAGGTAAGTAATTTTCAGCTTTTATAACTTTTGTACTTTTAGTTTTGTCTGTCGTAAACGGTTTTGAGATATCGAGCTTTGTCGGACCATTGAGTCACAATCTTATTTTTTGAAACATGTTACTGAATCTACTAGATCTTTAAATAATTTTATTAAAAAACAAGTATCGATTTAATTATTATTTTATTAAAAAACCCGTTTCTCATAAAATAATCGCCTTTTTGGCGTTCTCGAAAATTTTTGTCATGTCTGTATGAAATACCTCTGTATATTGAATATAAAAATTGAATATTATAATTTAAAAAAAGTGACAAAAAATGCAAAAGTCTTGCAGGTCGGTCTTGGTCTTGCGTAGTCTTGCACCCCTCGGTCTTGGTCTTGGTCTTGCAAGCGGAAGGGGTCTTGGCCTTGGTCCCGGTCTTGCTGGGCCGGATAAGGAAATGCAAGACCAAAAACCGGTCTCGCTCATCATTTCGGAAAACTTACTTTTTCGCACTAACTGCGTGCGAAAAATATCACTTTCCACATAGTCGGAAAAAATAAAATCTTTTTGTTTTGGAACATAAATTAGTATCTAATTATAAAATAATGCATAATTTTGCTTATAATATTTATATATTTTTAAAGGGAAAATGAATTTTGCTGTAATTTTGCAGTTTTTTTATAACATTTATTAAATAAAATAAAATAAATTTTAATTAACCAAATGTAAGTACATATTTTTAATAACTTCATATAAAATTATCAAAGAATCCATAACAACCAACTAAATTTTTTATGCATCTATCAAAAATTTTAATTTTTTTTCAAGCATTTTTAACCAAAATTTAAGAAACATTTTCAATGTATTCTACGACGATTTATAAACAGTTATCGAAGCAGCAGAAATAGCAAGTATAGATCTCCTGCCCATGAAATTTCGTCACATGTATGAAAAAGAATTTGTTATGTTTGAGAGCTGGTGGCAAAGTAAGGGTGTAAAGTCTTTTAAAGAAGAGATTTTTCTAGTCTATTTCTCTTATTTATCATGTAACCCAATACATTATGGTCTAGATATTATATGCTAAAATGTATCATTAGGTTACAAAAGAACATAGATTCAAGCAAGTTTTTCAAAGTGACAGCCTACCATAAAAAACACAGCGTTGGTTTTAGACCCAAAAAGGCTAAAGTCTTTTTAAAAAAAGAAATATTGAAATTCATGAATGAAGCGCCAGATGATACTTACTTACATATAAAAGTGGCTACGATTTTTGGCTTAGCGGGCGCTTGCGTTGAGAGGAGTTAACAAAAATATGTCTGGACCATATTGAAGACCAAGGAAATTTAGTATTGATACACATCCTATACTTAAAAAATCACAGCTCTTGAAGCTTTGCCATTCCTGGAGATGCCGAAAATGGAAAATTTTTAAATCTATATAGAAGGTATGCCAGTTTAAGAAAGCCGACAACACCACATAGGCGATTTTTTGTGAACTATAAACACGGAGTGTGTTCAGTACAATGTATCGCATTAATACCTTTGGAAAAATTCCATCGGAAAATAGCGGCCTATCTCAAACATCCTAACCCGGAATTGTATACTGGGCATAGCTTTCGCCGGTCCTCTGCAACATTTCTCGCAAACTCCGGAGAACATTTATCCAACATTAAATGAGAAACGAGACGAATCAAGTTAGCCGCGATCTGTTTTCATTGTTGCAATTGTTTCGAAAAAAGTAATCGAGAATGTGCCGTCAGATTTGTTCTATCTTTTGCGATTTTCCCCAAACTCCGGAAATTTATCGAAAAGGTGCCACCCTGTACAGTAATTCCGCTTTTAGTCATTTAGTTTATTTTGGCAATTCAAATGTCAGATTAGACTTTATACCGCTTTATCTAAAAAACACATAACCTCTTCCCCCATGGCACTTTACGATTATCAGTATGCTGAGATCCCCGTACGCAGGTACGATAAGCAGCCCCTGATATTAGTAGTAAATTTTATTATTAAGTAATGGTAAATAAATACAAGGCTTTTTTTGATATTCTCACGGTTATTTAAAATCAATCGATATTAAACATTGGCCCTTTATAAATTCGTATAGCATTCCGTAATAATGGCAACCTTGAAACATATAGCCAGTGCGTGGTTGGCACAACGGAAGCAGCCTTTGTAAAATGTTCTATTTATTATTGGTGAATTTTTGCAGTGTGATAGCTTTTTAGCTTGTTCAATGAATGTAAACTTTGCTAATTTAAAAAGCAGTTTAGCAGAATATTGTAATTTTAATAACCTAGAAAAAATTTGTAAAAGTTTTTTTTTATTATGTACAGGGTGATTGGATAAATAAAATCGTCAGAATTTGTTTTCATAATTTACAAAAATATGATATTTAAATTATATTAAGGTTTTTCCTATTTTTATTTTTGTCTATCATTATTTTGCGATACCCTGGGCTTAAATACTTAAAGAAGCAGAAGCAATATTAGCACCCAATTTTTGTAGAAAAATAATTTTAAACAACTACAGGGTATTTTTTGATATTCTAACTAAGGGGGTATTCGTATCGGATTTTTTTGTATATTTTGATAGTTTGGATAATCAAAAATATCTTCTTAAAAGGCTTTAACAAAATTTAAATTATTTTAAAAGTTATAGTTAAAGTTGTTATAAGGCGCAATGAAGGTAGAATCGAAAGTTCTGAGTTTCGAGCTTTAAGTACTCCAGAAGAAAAAAGAAGTGCTCGTCTTTCGTAAAAAAAAATAAAAAGCTAAATATTTAATTTGAGGTAGAAGAAGGCACAAGACATGCTACCAGTATCGCCGATTAAAAAAATGTAAGTAATATGTACTGTTATAAAAAGATAAGGCTAGAGTTTGGGTTGAATTATAACTGATACTGTAACTGCTAAACTCCACAGGCTTTTATAAATTTCATGGAAAAAAAAAGTTATAATTTTTACACCCGGTATTTATAAAAAAAAAGTTTTTATGCGATTAGAGTAGGATACTAACTTTCTAAAAGAGACAACTTGTCAATAAAAAAAATCGTTCAAATCGGATAAGTGGTTTCGACAAAAGTTAATTTTAAACTTCTGGCTATATATATATATATATATATATATATATATATATATATATATATATATATATATATATATATATATATATATATATATATATATATATGACTACTTAACTTGATTGGTTTAAAACTACAGGCCTCCCAAATAAATGGATAACCCCCGGGGCCAGCTAATCCAATTACCTTGTTGGGGATGGTGACACCGAATGTGGCCCCCAACACCCTTGACTGCGAAGCAGCCTTTAAAAACAATATAATCAATACAACTGAACGTTAGAACAACTAGCATCTCGTCCCAAATAATTTGGAACCAAATCTCAGTATCGACAGGTTAAGAGGATTTATACATCTTTATTTCCTAACGTTTTGCGTTTACGTTTGGTATTTATGCTGCAGCTGCTTGCACAGTGTAAATTCCCCTTTAGTCTGAGCATTCAACGAATTTAAGTAGGTTGTTTTTGGTTGCCATGTGAAACTTAAAATAATATTAGCAATTATTGAAATAAATTTTAACATTGTTGTATTGTGCCAAAAGTGGTTTTTAAAGTTAAAAAATTAAAGAAATTGATGATAATTATGTGCCCCAGGACATTATAGCGAAAGAAGAAGAAGCGACAATGCAGATATTACCAGAAAAATCATAAGATTGTTATGACAAGAAGTGCAAAGTTTAAAAACAGGATGGAAACAAGAAAAATGAAGAAATGGACGAAAACGTTTTGTTGGCTTATTTTTTATATTTCAGGAAACATTAGTTCCATCGTCTTTATAGACTAAATATTACATGGTTCGCAAGACCCCTCATTTGTATAAGAAAATCGATAATTTAAAATATGGTACTAACCCAAAAAGTCCAAAACTTTGAAAAAAAATCGAAACCTTTTGACAACAGGTCCTCGGCAGTGAGTATTTACTAATAAAAGTAGCGAGAGAGGGATCATTCATGCCATACTTTGAACCAGAACCTGCCCTTAGAGTGACCAAAACCACAGCACGAGAGCAAACCAGGGAATGGATCCAAAACAAACACGAGGAATACTGGGGGAGTTACAGAAAATAAGACATGAAAAAGGTTTCATAAATGGCCCATTCAAAGGAACGAAGGAAGAACTACTCAGACAAAGTAGGAAAAGACTTCGCATAACAGTAGGGCTGCTAACAGGGCACGATAACCTAAGAAGAAACCTACAAGAGGGCTCATACAATGGGGACCCAAAGTGCAGAATGTGCGACGAGGGGGAAGAAACAGCCTACCAAATCATGTGCGAATGTGAATCGTTGAATCACAAAAGACAGGCATTATCTGGGCACCAAAAAGAGTCCACAGGAATTTATCAACCAGTCAGTCTCGGGGTTATACAGACTGGTAAAAGGAACAAGATTAATCGGAGGATTGGTATAAAAGATAATGAAAGATTAGGACAAAAAAGCCCGAAGCTGGGTGCAGAGAAATAAATCTAGAGGGGTTTTGAAAAGAAAAAAGAAGATTTTTTTTTAAAATTATTTTAAGTTATCGCTGGACATGATTCTAAGTTTATTTATTACCATCAAACTGTCCCTAACCTTTACCAAATTATAACCCTTTAAAATTAGTATAGCGACCATCATTTTAATTTTTTCCTTTAAATTCTTTGATATAATATTCATATCATGGAGGTGTATAAAAAAAACACAACACACACAACCACTACCATATTGGATTTAGATTAATTTATTTGATAACCATATCATGGAAATGCATGAAAAATAACTAATCCGCCATTTTGGGGGGTCCGCCATATTAAATTGCAGGAAATTTTAGCCTTTTTCATCAAGGAAAGGGGCCAAATGCCAACGCCCTGTTAAAACAAGCAATTAAATTTTAAAAGTTTTTTAAAATCGAAAACTTTTGGGGGAAAAAATTTAAATTTTTTTGGCCCATGGGGTTTCCACTTAGACTGACTTTTAGAATTTTCTTGTTTAGACTTGTCATGAACTTTTATTTAGGTCTCCGAAAACAGTTGGGAGCTACATTTTTTTGATAAATCGACCTCTAGGGCTCGTAGAAATTGAGCTTTCATCTTTAAGGGACCAAAAAGAAACACTTTAAGTCGTTGTGATATGTTCTTCAGATCTGATGACAACATCCGAAAATAACTCATATTTTGTATTAATCATATGAAAAAGTTTTTATGTTTTAAATATATTAAATATTGATATTTATTTTTCATGAAATAAAACCACAAAATTCAGTAATGTGCCATGATAAGGTATACACCAATGACAGCGAATTACGTCATGTCACTGTAAACGTCATTTTGTGTCATATGTATTTCAACAGTCTTTTCACCGTTTATTTGATTTTATTAAGTACTTTGTTGTTTCCAGTGATCTGGTTTTAAGAACCAAAATCATAATTTTAAATCATGGAAGAAGGATTTACTAAAGCAAATAGCTTTTATTTGCCGATAGTTGATTTGTTACGAGAGTTTCTTGCATCGAACAAAGAGTTCTTTTTAGTAGAATTTAGAAATGTAGGTTCCATGCAAGTACATTCATAAATAATCATTAAAACCGAATAGGCCACGATTCTCTCGAAAGTTGCGGCAACACCGATTTTGACCAATTTCGGTAAACAGGGTTTTTTTAGATGGAAACGTTTTATTTTCGAGATAACCATCAGAACTTGAAAATTAAACGAACCCTATTCCCACTATATTCTCCTTTTTTTTGCACACAATTCTTGGTTTTAACACTAAATTTTCTCACAATATTTTATAAACATCTTTTAAAATAAATATAAAACCAAGTTTTGAAAGGGTGTTAATAAAATATATTGTGCCAATTTAGTGTAAAAATCAAGAATTATGTGCAAAAAGAAGGAAGAATAGTGAAAATTAGGTTAGTTTGATTTTTAAATTTGATGGTGGATATCTCGAATTAATTACCCTGAATACTTAGATATTAGGACTAAAATTTGTTAAATCAGCTTCAAATATAAATACTCATTTAAGAAAGCCAACCCTAAAAATTGTTAATTTAGTAAATAAAGTATAAAACTTACAAGAAAATGACCTTTACAGAAAAAAATTGTACACACAAATTTTGGATCTCGTCAGGTAAGATTCAGCTTCTTTTAATGCATCATTTTGTCATAGTCAACGTAAGCAAATATTTTCCCCGGTTTTTTTATGTGTTAGAACACTGAGGGACCACACACAACTTATACACTTTAGAATTTATTCTTTAAATAAAATACAAAATAACGAAATTTTTATTACACCTAATGTATACTGTTTGCAGAGACGTGACGTCACGAGCAACGTCATGATACAGGTGTCCGTTTTGGCAGGAATTTAAAACTAAACTTGTATTTTTTTCCTACCAAATCTTTATATAATATATTTTTTGTAAATATCAGATAGTTTGTAATATTATAGAACAGTTTTTAAAAATCAGTCATCATGCCTACTGGTTCATTTTTACATAATAAAGGAACATATTAAAATACAACAATTTAGCTCAATTAAAGTAAAAAATGGGCCATAAAAATATTGTGCTTAAATCAATCACAATCTGTAAAGTAACAAAATATTATTAAATATATTTTTCATAGATATTTCTACTTTTTCTTTTAAAATGCAAAGTTTTTTAGAGTGTTTTTGATTGCCAAATAATAATAAATCTTTTAAACTTAAAGATGCCTTCTTATCAACCAGCTAACATTACATGTTTAGATTTAAACTAGTATACCAGTTTATTTTACATAAGAGAATATTTCCAAACCACTTCCAAGCTACTTTATTTGAAAAATAAACTTTTATAATATTCCCAGAATTTCTCCCTATTCCACCTGCTGTAGCAACTTTTAAAATTCAAGTAATAGTCAAGCAGCAGTCAACGCTGTAAAGCACTTAAAACATACGTAGTTTGAGAGTTTGTTTTCTACTAAATTGGAAATAACTAACATAATGCAAAATCTTGAAAAGGTTAATAAAAATATCTGTATTTATGGTATGTGTGGGCTGTAAGCTGAAAATCACATTTAAAATAAAGAACCTTTAGTTCAAAATTTACAGGATTATAAGGAATATGTAGCACTTGTTTAGATGAGGGGGTTGGAGTATCTATAAATACATTTATATAAAATAATACAGAAAAAAAAACATATAACGGTAGGTGGATTTTTTTAAATCTGGGATAGTCCACAAAGGCTTAAAGACTAAGTTATACCAGAAAATCGGAAAATCCTGGGCTTCTCTATATGGACTATAAAGAAAGAACTCTAAGAGTAGGATCATAAACAAGGCAAACGGCTCTTCTTTGGATGGATTTAAGAGTTGTGGGAGACTCCATTTCCCAGACAAGGAAACAATACTTTAAAAATAGTTTGATTTGGACTACAGACAAAATATACGGATTAGAAGGGCTGGAAAAAGAGATCTAAGCTATATTGAAGGGCCATGACTATGGATATAATGTTTTATGTCATTTTGGGTTATTATCGAAAGTAATGCCTACATGGCCTAATAACTTCTTGTTCTGCAAAACATGGCCGTTCATAAGTAAATACGGAGGGTAAAAGTAAAAAGAACCAACTGAATGTGGTAAAAAGTGTCCGTCGAAAGGGAGCCAATTAAGGTGACGTCATAGCAAGTGGAAATATTTTAAAATCAGCGCCATAAATTATTGGAGTAAGACACTAAATTAAAAAAGGCGGTTAATTGTCGGGTCAATTAAGACATGCAAAGGTACAAAAATTCGCACAGAGCTAAAATTTGGTAGAAATGTTCGAAACAACATTATATGTGACTCTGAAAAGTCCCCATCGGAACCTGGAAAAAATTTACTCTAGTCAAAAGTCACAAAAAAAGATGTTTCGCGTTTTCAGCAAAATGGTATGTTTTATCAAAAAATTAGTTTAAACAAAAATTGAAGGGCAAATTATCTATAAAAAATGTTTTTATACTTTTTTGCCTAAGAGCCACGGTTTCTGAGATATAACAGTTAAAGCAATTGAAAAAGTTATATTTCTTATAATATGCACACGTTTCCACGCCACCTCTGAGGTAGTGTATTTAGCGTGTATTTTTAATGTGGTTTCCCCGGTAGGCCTTCTTTACTGTCTATTGTGATCCTGTTTTATTAAAAAATATTAAATAATAGAAAAAGTAGTATTAAGAATGATGAAAGCGATGTAACTTTTAAAAAACTGGGGGAAATTATTGGTCATTATTATAATCGTCTAATACTTTTGCTTCCTCTTTTTCTTGTTCTTCTTCTCGTTCATCCGGTTTCTGTTCTTCTTTTTCTTCCTCTTCTTCTTCTTGCTAGGTGCAAGTAAATTGCCTTAATAGCGATGCATCACATGTCTCCTCGTTGATATCATCCTATGCTGTTGGTGATTCAATATTGGAGCACGACTGGCCGTATCATCTAGTACATGCTAGAGAACAAAACAATCTAACTTTTTGCAGTTGCATTAAGCACTACCACCCTTTTTACAATTGCGAAAAATTGTGTTGAGGAGTTTCTCCGTTGCAGGTGGGAATAAAGTCTGGACTGATTCCAATGTATTGTCGATCAACTTTCAACCCCAGTCTTTGGGTCTAACTAATAACCAAGCCATACTTAAACTTGATAATATACCTGAAATAGATGCAGAAGCAGAGGTTCGAGGAAGACAAGCGAATTGCACTTGTTTTAATTACTAGTATTTTTAACAAAACATGCGTATCGAAGCTTATCTAAACAGGTAGTTTTTTTAGGAGCTCCTCACATAGAAAGAAGAAAGCAAGTTACCCTTTTTAAAACTTTACCACAATAATTTTCACACAGATTTCACATATAATGGTGCTCCGAACATTCCTATCAAATTTTAGCTCTATGCGAATTTCTGTAGCTTCACTACTATTTTTAGGTCTAATTTGACCAGACTACCAATTTATTGGTTCAAACCATACTCTTCCGCTACACCAGCGCTTTACGCTATTCTGGGGCCACTTTTTGAGCCAATCGGTTATAAGAGATGGTCCTCCATACTACTTCCACTCTCCATATAAGTAAAAAATGTGTATCAGCAGACTTCTTTTGCGACAGGGAACATGATTAGCCTGCGTCTTCTTTTAATCAGGCTTAAGAAGGGTTAAGAGACCGAGTTTTAAAGTAAAGGATAATAATGTCAGCAAAATTATAAATTGAGTTAATTTAAAAAGAAAGAAGTTCCTTAATGTGAAGAAGAAATAGATTTGGTGTAAGCATTGAGCCCCACGGTACCGCAGTATTAATTTGGTAATAGCTAGAAGAGAAACCATCTAAAATAACTGATAAACGTCAATAAGAAACGAAACTGGATAGGTCCATAAACTTAAAAAAAACTAAATGTTATAAATCTCGCATCCACGTAATAGCAACATCTTTTGAGATAATAACCTACTTTGACATACCTGTTTGGCACCAATGTTAGTCAAACACGTATCCCAATTTTAAGAAGATGATTTTTTGTGTAATATCTTTATTAGGTTGTAAACAATGACCTAATATTATTTACACCAACTAGACAGTTAAAAATATACAGACATCGAAACCTAAAAAAAATATTTCTCGACAATTTTACCAGAATTTAAGCCAGGAAATAATTGTTTGTATGATAAAAACACGACCACATTAGCAGATTATAAAACAGATCAATTTAGAATTTGTTTAACCATAGCATAGCAAAAAATCCAGAATTTAATTTATACTCAAATGTGGTTAACATGGTTAGCATTTTTTTTGCTGTTTAATCAATTTCGACTTCAGATTCGTGTTCAGCGGAAAAAAATACGGCAGAAAATCTTAATCCGACACCCAACACATACCACTTTTTTGGGGAACTGTGTATTGATTAATAAGGTGATTTCTTTTGCACCCATGATTCATATCATTAGATACTTGTTTTAAATTGTCATTAGGCTTAATCAAACTGTCCGCACTTAAAACAAAAAATTCTACAATAATAAATTTTGGTGACTGGTCATTATTAGGTCACAAATGAATTATTTATAACTGCCATAAACAATTTTACTAAACCCTAGGTAATTATGTTTTATGTTTCTCCATTACCATAGACATAAAGTAAGTTCTAAATTAACTTTTGTTTAGTTGTTAATGACCATCTTATTAAAGCAAATATAAATATAATTGTATTCAAAAGTTAAATATTCTTAGGGAAAAAATACAGGGCGTTCTATTTTAACAATCAAAATGTTGCTTGGCTGTATTATATACTTCGAGTTTAGACATTTATAGAGGGTGAAAAAACATGAAACGATCCTATATTTAAGATACATGGTAAGAAAGAAACATTTTTAGAATCAGGATTTTTATTTTTAAATTGTATGGTATATTTAGATCATTTACAGAAATTAAACTTCTAATGATAAACTTTTGTTACTATTATGGACCAGTGGCGTAGCTACGGGCAATTTAATTCTTTTTTTATGCTAAAATTTCTTTATAATTTTTTTGATATTTATAATTTGGTACATGGTTTTTCGAATTAATTCAACAAAAGTAATTTTTTTCGCGATTTTTTATTCTTAAACTTGAGTGGAACAAAAAGATAACATTTAAAATTAAAGTAATAATAATTTTTACAAAAAATGTGGTGGTTAGTTGTGGTTAGTGTGTCAGTGTGTGTCAATGAAACAAAAGCTAATTACACACATCAATAACACTAAAATCTTGAACTTCCATTGTCTTTATTTATTGATTTCGGTTAGTAATGGATCTCCAACTCTTTTCAAGTGCTAACTAAAAACTATTCTTAAAAGCTACGACTTATAAATTATCCCTTGTTCACCAAAGCTTGACCGATTTTTCACAATTCAGAAACGGCTGCCAGATATTCGGGATGTCGGCACTAGGTTTGCTTAATACATTTTGGTTGTTTGCAATTAGTACAGCTTCTTTAAATTGTCTTTTCTTTCAGTGCTTTTCTTTATGAATGATTTTTGTTTCCGACCATTGTATGCGGAGTTGTTTTGACCATGCGTGTTCGGCAATCCCTGATTTCCACGTTTTACCTCGTTCCGTATGCTTTTTGTGTTCTTTAACTCAAATTTCGAGTGGTCTTTTTGTTTCTTCGCCGTATACCTGACCACATTCAAAGAGAATTTGGTAGATACAGTCATTATTCAAGACATTGTTGTCCGGTCTCGTCTTCGTAAGAGTACTCCTTAGAGTGGTTTGGGATTTAAATGTCATTTTAATATTATACTTATTCGCAATTCTGCGGATCTTTTCCGAAGTTTCTTTTATATACGGAATTGTAATAATTATTTGGTTCTGTGGAGTCTTGTTCAGTCAAATATTTGTTTGAAAAAAATACTGTTTTACTCTTTGGTTTGAAGAAATTACTGTTTTGCTATTTTCGTACCACGCAAGTTTAAATTTAAAATATTTCAAAAACCTTTAAATTTATCAAGTTTACTCAAGAATTTCTATTTTATGTACAACTAAGCAGGGAATAAGTACCATGTACTTAAATATTAATCATATCAATACCCAAAAAATGTATGACGAAATAATGGAAAAAATGGAATAAAATTACCCTAAGCTATGTCACTGGTGCATATTAGTAACAAAAATCTATCATTAGAAATTGTATTTCGGTCAATGTTCTGACTGTAGCAAGTTTCATTTACATCGAAAAACCCGATATGAAAATAAAGGAAAAATCCTAATCTAGGATATTTTTTTACACCCTGTATCTTAAAAATGGGTCCGTTTTAAAGCTATGTTGACAAACCGTTTTTGTCCTATTTTTAGTCAGAGGATCCTTCATTAAGCGGTCTCCTATGTTTTTTTAAATACATTGTATAAAAATTATGACTTATTTTTGTCCCAATAAGTTTTTTCCCAACAAAAATAATGTTAGTTTAAAGAAAGTGATGCTTCTTATGCAATATAGACACATACCGATCATTTGTCTTGCATATCAACTATTTCCATTTGAATAATTAACAATAATATTATTAATAAGTGAGTAACTTAGCCTGTGTTTACAATCAGGGAAATATTATTATCTGATTTTACATCTAAATGGTTGAAATTAATGCTTTACAAACACATTACGGTTTGCTTTCTGTATGGATAATTTATGGGGAAACTTGAACATTTTAAATATATTATATTACAGGGTTTTATGTCACCCTTAAAAAATAAATTAAAACGCTGTCTTTAAAATATGTATATCTTTTACAAGAAGATTAGTATTTGTTTACCTAAATCCTATAAAGGACTTAAATCTAAGAAATTCAAGTGTTAACTTTTTGCATATCTTGTAAAAATTTGCTATGTTTACAAAACGAATAAAATAATATGGTTATTCTTTTGAACTTGTATATAGGATAAGACCCAAATAATTTAATACCAATTTTTTTTTAATTTTAATAAGTGTGTTATAATTTGATACGGTATGACTTACATATAAAAAAGTGATATTTTAGTATTTTAAGATTTCACCAACAATGTAGTAGTAGTATAATATGGATTTTTTTTACAAGAATGTTAATATTATAAAAAATATTTAGAATTTATTAAGGTATATAAGTTTTAAATTGCATATGCGTGGTGAATTAATTAAATCTAGAAAAATGAAACCATTTCTTAAAACATATATTTAGAGTCTTTCAAAAAAAGGAAAGTGAATTTACACATCGTATGATTTAGGATTCAGTTGACTTTCCTGATATACTGCATCAGTTTGGTTTTTACGTACTTCCTCAGAAATTTTTGAGATTTAGCACCACCGTACAATGTATGGTCAAAGTGCGGCGATCAACCGAATAATAAACCACACTAATGACTATGACGATCACTTCTTTATGATACGAAAAATGCCTTAAACTATCAGGTGAGAATGCTGTGATATTGCTTGTAATAGCTATTTTCGTAACAAGTGCGGGAAGAAAAAATTCCGGAAATTTCTTCCCGCAAGTGTTGGGATCTATATTTTTTCTACGAGCGTACAAAGGGTAATGACACAAAAAATATGTTTTAAATAAAATTCAAGTAAGAAGATAAAATAAAACATTTATCCAACAGGAATAATATTGAATAATGTTAATTATAATATGTTATATTAAAAGTACCATTTGTCATATGTTGTACATTTACAGTAGAATCTAAATCAAGCAAACGGTTTGAGCAGATGAATAAATCAGAACTTATGGTGCCGCTGGAAGAATGGCTGTAGACATGGCGTCGACTTGAGTGAATTTATGGTATTATTTTTCGAAACATTATTTGTTAAAATTTTATAAGCAATTTCCATTTTATGTGTTATTGATTCATCTATATAAATTTCCGCCACCGAACGAGATTTCCATCCTCCGTGACGTTTTAGGTCTGTAATATCTGTCCCAGAAGAATTAGCCAATAAAGTTGCGGATGACCTCCTAAAACAGTGTTCGGTATCTCTTCAGTATTTTAAAGTTTAAGGATCCCGGCTATATCAGAGGGAATTTTTTCGATTTTGTTTATCCCCACGCACTGCACTGTACATTTACCATTTTAATAACTTATGAAAAATCTTCTATGGCTAGTATTTAATGGACGCAATTATATATATTTTCTGTAGTAGTAAATATAATTTTAACCGAAAACCACAAAGGTTCGTGTTACATTTGTCTTTTTTCTGGTATGTTAACCACTAAGATATCTTTTTTATCTTCAATGTCATCCAAAGTTAAATTTGTTAGCTTTTGGCGACGGCAAGCTCCAGTATTTCTAAAAATAGCCATAATTTTATGGAACAAATATATGTTTTCCTGAGCTTCGGATAAAAAATTGATGATATCTTATTTGGTTTGTTAGATTTTTTAGGTTTAAAGCCCGTATTTTTTTGCTTGATAAAGGCAATTACCTTATAAAATTGGCTGATGTCCACATTTCGCTTTACTTTTATCATCTTTTTCAGCATGGAATATCTAGCCCATAATAAAGACGGCATCAACTTCTTAGAAAGTTCGGCAAAATATGCTAAATAAACCTCCGTTTTGTCCAATGTATTAACGTTTTTTTGGGAACACCAATCGTTGAAAAACGAATATTCTTGTTTATATCTAGGAGCAGATTTCTTCGGTATAATTTCTAAAGTAGCTACATTAGCAGAATGCAAAACATCCTGCGAAATTTCGTGTTTTATATTTTTATAAGATGATACTTGACACTTTGAATTTATTTTGAAAGTCAACAAAAGCTTATCATCATAGAAACCTAAGGTAACTTAGTAAATCAACAAAACAATTATTCAACATCATACTCATTATTTTAGGTGTTGAGAGCCAGAATGAACACCCACAAAATATTAAATAGTGCATTTATATGCCTTTCCAATTTTAGAAAACCTTTACAAAAGTCAAAACATTTTTTTTACCCAATGTTTTCCATTTAGGTCATTAATTGGATGTCCGGTCTGGTTCTCAACACCTTATTTAACGTTTGCAAACTCTTCTTGCACTAGTGTAGGAATAATATACCTTCCTGCACTAGTGCGTAATGTTCTTCTTTCTTACAGAAAATAATGTTGGAAGAACCATTTCTCGCACGCTCGTAGAAATAATTATTTTTCTGTGTTTTTTTTCTATGTTATATGTTTGGACTTATTGCCTTTAACTTATATAAATTTTATTTTTATGGCAATTTAATTGATTGGGCACGTCCCGGTATATATACGTATTAATAAAAACATAAAAATATTTAACTATTTTAACATTCCAACAAGCTAACATTGTTAGTTTGCAAATAAACAGAACAGAAACATGTTTTTAATAAAAGCTTTTAATAGCTGAAACTGCTGAAATCTCTTTTGGTGGCACCACCGCTTTTTTAAAAGGTACCAAAAAGATTGTTTAAATTCTGCATTTTTCGGTACTTGAACAACATTGATAGAACTGGGGAAAATGGGTTAAAGATCTGAAAACCCGGCACCCCCTCTACCTAGCACTAAGGCTTTAAGCAAGCCTTCGTAGGATGTTAAAAAGATTTTTTTTAATCTGCAAAATAAACTTATATAATCGAATATAGAATGTCTTACTTCCCTACACAATGTAACAAGTTTTAAAATTCATGTTACAACTGCAGTCAAAGCTGTAAAACACTTTAAACTAACATAGTTTAAAAGTTTGATCTCCACTTGAAGTAAGCTGTGTTATAATGTAAAATTAAGTTGTAAAAGTTAATGAAAATGTCCGTTTTTATGTTACGTATGGGAATATATCTGGAAATCCAATTAAAATAGGTGGTGCCTGGAGTCCAAAATTTAGGTGATTATATGGGTCCTTTAAATAAAGTTTTTTTTTCTGAAATTTGGGATCTTGGAGAACTTTTACCAGTATATAGTGGTTCATTTTAAAATAGATAACTGTGGATATCAGTTTTACACTAAAAATGTTTTTTGCATTTTTACAGAAGACGTAATAGTAATTTACATTACAAGGGGTAAAGTGACAGCTTTTTTCTCGCAATTTATTAAATGCCTAAGGCGCAGGAGAAAAGCCACTTTACTCTTAAGAAATGTATATATTTTTTCTACAAGCGTGCGGAAAACTATACTTTTCCGCACTAATTGTTTATGCATCTATCAAAAATTAATTTTCTGTCACGCGTTTTTCAACAAAATTGGAGAATCATTTTCAATGGATTCTGATGACGATTTACCAGCATCGATTATTAAAGCAGCAAAAATAGCAAGTATAGATCTTCTGCCCATGAAATCTAAAAAAGGCTAAAGTCTTTTTAAAAAAGAAATATCGAAATTCATGGATGAAGCGCCAGATGATACTTATTTACATATAAAAGTGGCTACGCTAACGCTTGTCGTAGAGAGAAGTTAACAAAAATATGTCTGGACCAAATTGACCAAGGAAATTCAGTATTGATACACATCCCACACTCAAAAAAATCACAGCTCTAGAAGCTTTGTCATTTCTGGAGATGACGAAAATAAAAAAAATTAAATCTATATAGAAAGTATGCCAGTTTAAGAAAGCCGACAACACCACATAGGAGATTTTTTGTGAACTATAAACACGGAGTGTGTACAGTACAATGAGTCGGCATTAATACCTTCGGAAAAATGCATTCGGAAATAGCGGCCCATCTCAAACTTCCTAACCCGGAATTGTATACTGGGCATAGCTTTCGTCGGTCCTCTGCAACATTTCTCGCAAACTCCGGAGAACAAATATCCAACATTAAACGTCTTGGAGGCTGGAAGTCTACATCAGTCGCTAAAGAATACCTCGAGAATTCAACAAATTTTAGAACGAATATTTTAAACAAAATACCCAATTTTACCGAAACACGTTCACTATCCAGAAACAATCGTTAATTCCATCTTCCAATGTTCTAAACCTCTCGGTTCAAGAAACTACTTCCATAGTTGCAAAAGATTGGCTCATCAAGAACCCAACATCGCCGCCGTCAACGTTTTTCTACAGAAAAGCAACTCGCGTCAGCAATAAATTTGCAAAACGCGACCAATTGCACTTTTACTATAAATGTTAATAAAAATAAATAGTGTATAAATTCCTTCGTTAATAAATAATATTTTAATCATAAATCTTTAAAATTATGTTGGTTTTTCCTTTCGCTTGTAGAAAAAATATTGTTCCTAACACTTGCGGAAAAGTATCACTTTCCGCACTTGTTAGGAAAATAACTATTTCTATTACCTTTTCTTGTGTTATATTTAAAACTTAGGTACAATTTTCCATTAGTTACTTATTTGGTTAAAGATCCAAGTAGGAGGCGAAGTTCGTCATTTTTAGATCAGCCCACGAAGGCATTTTAAATCTAGTACTAGGTACTATGGGTCACGGGTTTTTAAATGTTTAACACATTTTCCCCAGATGTGTCAACATTGTCCAAGTAAAGAAATATGTAGATATTGCTTTTTTTACCGCATTTTTTATAAATTTAACCACAACTAACCATGGTGAATTACTTTTTAAACCAATGAAAAGCATTTTTTGTTGTTATAACCAAGGTTACTAACCCTTTGAACCAATGCAATACATTTTTTTGTTTAGATATTTTGTTTTAATAAAAAATGAACAGATTATAAAAATTATCATAGATTTAAGAGTAAATCCTTGTTTTTTAAATTAAATTATGTCCTTCCAAAAAAAAACCGTGAGATATTTATAGGGTATGCTACATAAATTATGTTTGGCATTTGTAAAGGTGTTTTTTAATCCAAAATAAACAGACAGATTATAGACAACACGGTAGTGCCATGACGTACGTTATATAAATAACAATTACCTTTAAAATAGATGCTTTTCCGCCTGGGAATCGAACCAGTGTCGCCCGCATACAGACGTTACGTCGCCATTACTTTAAATGTCGCTAAAAACAGAAAGTGCTATTCTTACACAAACCTTTACAGTCCATCTAGAAAGGCTCCGAACTTCCTATTCTTTATCCCTAGGATGTATAGACTCCAAATCTCCAAATCTTTAAGCACCGAATTAAAGTACTGCCTGTTACTTTACTTATTTTGTACACAGATTATAAGAAATAATAATAACACAGGCCCACTTAAAAAGTTGAGGGTCCGAAAGACTTGACCATGGAATTTTTATGTTTTTGGGGTCGCTGAATCCGATCAGTTTGACCCCATCAGGTCAGGGTCAAGGTCAAATCGTAACCAAATTTGACGGGGTCAAACTGACCATGAATTCGGATTTAGGGACCTCGAAAACAAGTATACGCTCTTTAAATTTAATTGCCATTAATTTTGCGGATTTGACTTTGAAATAACCTTGATCCTGACCTAAAATTTCAAAAAACATATCTTTATTTTTTTGTAGTTAATCCGAATCTGGGGTCAGTTTGGCCCCATCAAGTTAAGGTCAAGAGCATTTCAAGGACAAATCTTAATAATTATTCGCAACCAAATTTGAAAAGTGTATACTTGTGTTTTTGAGGTCGCTGAACATGAATTTGTGGTTAGTTTGACCTCATCGGGTCATGATCACAAAATATTTCAAGGTCAAATCTGCCAAATTATAATTTTACAGGTTTGACCACAGATTTGTACTTGGCGACTTCAAAAACATAGGTATACACTCTGCAGATTTAACCTTGAAGTGCCCTTGACCAGGACCTGATGGGGTCAAATTGACCTCGGATTCGGGTTCACCGATCTCAAAAACATAAAGATACCATGGTCAAGTCTTCCAAACCTTAATTTTTTTTATTGGGCTGTGCAATTTTGCAGATTTCACCTTGAAATGCGCTTAACCCTGAACTTATAGGGTCAAACTGACTTCGGATTCAGGTTCAGCGACCTCGAAAACATAACGATACCATAGTCAAGTCTTTCGGACTTTTAACTTTTTTTTTGGGGCTGTGTATTTAATGTTATTTTCATTCACGTCACTTAAATTTTCAATTCAACTCTTTTCGTATATCAATCATGTGCCAGCTTAGGTCAGTATTGCATTGGAAACATATTTATATTCTTAAAATAAAAAATGCAAAATCCAAATTTACTAAATGCAACATCAAAATTAAATAAATATTTAATTATAAAAAATCACATTTTCTTATTAGGATTTTTAAATAATTTTATTATTCAATTAGAAATATCCACTTTTGCTATTGATTAAGTAACGTACCAGTTACGCCTGTACCTTTAATATTAAAACATTTTTAGTTAAAATGAATATAAACCCGATTCTTAAGTTCAGTGTTACTACTTAGGAACAGTTATTACTAATAAAATTATAAATGGAATATTACGAAGAAGTTAATAATCAGTGAGTAAACTGTATCATTAGGAATACAATAAACCCTGGAAAACTAAATTAGTAAATCTGATCTAAAATGCAGATTTTCTTCTTTTAATTTCACAGATTTAATTTTTTTACTTTCTGTGCACATATTAACTACTTATTATAAACTATGTTTGCTCTTGCAAATTGGCAGTTAAAAAAAATACACCCTCTAAACCATGAGAAAATCAGAATTTGCCATGTTACCCAAATTTACCTCGTCGAGAAAATTGAATCAGATCTAATCATGCGTCTCTTGGGCCAAACATCGCAGTATTTTCGAGATAAGGCGATGAGACGACAAAACTTGTACACGAAAATGTTTGGCTGCTTGTTTTAGGACTATTCAGTGTCGTCCGACGCGACGCTAAAGCTAAATCTTAAGTTGAAAATTATTAGGCTGAGTTCTCGGCGCAGAAATTTAAATAGTTATAAACCTTTTTAATTATTAGTATGACTAAATTATATTTGCGACTATTCTTTTATATTTAAAATTAAAAACTGACGTTCAACAGAAACTTTATGAATAAATCAATAATAAACGGCAATTTTACTGTTAAAATACAGAACACAACGCCTAATTTTTTTTAAGACCAACAGAAAACATCCTTTATCTAATAATTTTAAATTACAAAAAATGAACATAATCGAAAAAATACAAATGGACCCGCACTAATTACATTAAAAACAGGCATGGGGAAATTTTTAAGATATTAGTATAGTTGAGCCTTATCCCCACTGATAATATTTTTACGAAATTTGGAGGGGGTCACCGGTCATATTTTTAAGTTGGGGCTGCCTAAAGGTTCAGCATTGAAAAATATAAAAAATTACATTATATTACTTTACTTTAAAAAAAATGTTAGAAAAGCCTAAATAAAAGTTGGGAATTTAAGTTATTTGAATATGAGTACCTACCTTTGAAAGATAGATGTATGTTTTCCTGCTTTTCGGGCGGCGAAATATTATACACCAGAGAAAAAAATCAATACATTTTGAGTTAGATTACTTTATTTCACTTTTGAATTTTAATGACTTTCCTAGCATTGAGTTTGCAAGGTGTACTAAGTTGAAATTAAATTAAATATTACTTATATCGAACTTTCTGGGCAATTTTTTTAAGAAAGGTAACCTTTTAACGGCATTATCTGCTGTCTACTAAAAGAATAACACTTAGTGCAATTTTTATAAATTTTTTTGCAGTCCAATTGAATGGGCCCTGAACTTCTTACTTTGTTTCTTTCTTCATTCCTAGAGTGTCTAGGCAGCGTCTTTAAGTCTCGTGCTGATAAACTTCCCCTTACTTTACTTTAGATACCCACGGAACGTTGGAACTTTATGCTACGTGTACTCCCAATCTCCAAAAGAAAAGAAAATTTGGGACTAGTATGGAAAAAGTACAAGTAGTCCGATACAGCAACTTTTTTAAACAAAGCCGTAAAAGAGCTTAATTAATAGACTAACCCTCTACAAAATGAGTATTTTTCGGACAATTATAAAAAGAATGGCCCCGCCTACAGTATTACTTTAATATAAAAATTAAAACTTTTACCCAGGGTAACGATTCCAAAAACCGAATAATATTTTAAATAAAATACCCTGTAGATTATTTTCTCTTGTATTATAACTAAATTTCATAGTTATTTAACAGACAAGGTTATAATGATTAAGACTTTAGAATGTGCGAGCCTAGCGAGCGCTTTAGGAATTCAGATCATTTATCAGTTAATGCCCAAGGTAATTTTTTTGGCGATTGCTTGGGTTTTGACCAATATTCTTAAAACCTTCCAAATTGATAGTTTGTAACACGCTAATCAAAAGTCTTAATGGATACGAAACTTATCGGGTTCACAACCCTCTAAAATCACACAAAAATATCAAGGGGTGCATTTGACTGGTTATAGGCCATTTGCCTTATCGAAATATTTAATTAACCCATGACCACCTACACAGATACCCAACTTAAGCCTGACATTCCCCAAATATTCAACTACTTCCCTTCTCCAGCCCCTCAACCTTTTCACCACCGATCAAAGCTTACCATGTGATTCTGAGCTGTTTACGGGTTGTGAAACTGTTTAATCATGAATTTCGTAACATACCAACAATTGATCCTCTATCGCAACCAGCTCCACCCCATTTTAAAGCCTGCCTATGTATTTTCCCTGCTTACGTTTGATCATGAATTCCACGACCCCGAAATGAATTTTCTTTAAATAAAGACAAATCATGCTAAAATAAGAGCTATTATTAAATTATTTTCTGTACGATTACGATAATCCTAAATAAACGTTCGCCTAAAAAACATATTAGGTATAATACTTATTGAAATATGACACACAGTTGTTAATTTTTAATGTAAGCTTTAACATTTAACCCTTAAGGCATGGCGTGAGGTCCTCTAGGGAACTCAGATCTAGTTTCTTTGTATTCTTTTTTTATAGTTCGAGTCATTAACCGAAACTTCGGGTAGCTAAGTTTTTGACTCTCTGGATATTCTTATATACATGTTTTAATTTCATTATTATTTTTTAAGTAAAAAACCTGTATTTTGGTTACCTGGGGTGCCCAAAGGACCCCACGTAGTACTTTGTTAATTAAATTTTAATTCTATTTTTTGTCTCAGATATCAATAAACAAGAACTAAAAGACCGTCATCGCTTACAAATCAATAGAAGAATATTGCCGTAATTCCATTGCCCAAAGATACTTGGGACAATAAAAAATCGACCAAGTACTTTTATTAAATAAAAAAAGTTCTTTAAAAATAAATCGTAAATAATATATTTAGACTATTAGTATAAAAAAATTTAAAATGTCGAAATATAGTTGTAAAGCACTAAGTCAAAAAGACCTTGAAGAACTAGTATCTCATATAGGTGAAAGTGGAGCTAAACATCGCGAATCTTGTAAACCTCTTTTTTTGGCTAAGAAAATTTTAACATTGCCATGTATTTTCATATTGGAAACGGTTGTTTGGTTAGGAAAAAATTTATGGCTGAAATTTCTGCAGAATCTTTTTACCCAACTCGAAATGTGCGGGTGACTGCTCTTCCCATACCGTCCTCAACGTTGGTAAAAAACTCATTTGTGTATAATGGTAAAAAATATTTAATCACCTTCCGGCGCCCATTCGGAAAATATCCTCGGAAAAGCGATTTAGGAGAGAAGTGAAAGGTCTTCTATTGTCTAAGGCCTATTATTCTCTGACGGAATTTTTAAACGATAGTTTTGTGTGAGGCTTGTTACATTTTTTTTACATTTTTTCTATGACCAACCTATGTTGTTTTTTTATTGCTGTTTTGTGCTATTTTAATTCTTGACATGACCCTTTTCCTCTTCTTCTTATTCTCGAAGTTGTTGCTTTATTAGATCTTTTTATTTTTTTAGCAGTGTAAATATTCTATATGTGGAGAAAGGAAGGAAAGGTTTGGAAAGGGTCACCCTTTTTCCTTTTTTTTTATTTTATTTTATTAAACTGTATTTTTTTGACATCACGTACTACGCTATTTATTATAATGTATTTTTTAGTTTAAGTAAGCTTTGTTTTTTACTTAAGACAATAAAGCCATTTTGAAGTTGAAGTTGAAGTTGAAGTAGTGACGGTAATGTGGTGAGTGATGTTAAAGACCGTGATTCCGTATATGTCAGCGAAACTGAAACTATATAAAAAAAAGAAAATCATATAAAGCAAATCACAAAAAAACAAAAGTAATACTTTCGTATAACAGCGCCCAAAAAGCCGTGGAGAAATCAGATAAAATGATAAGAGAATATATTTATTCTCTCCGTACTACTCGCTAGCCATTTCGATTGTTTATGAATCTTCTAGATATTGCTGCTTTGAATGGTTGAATGGAAAACTTTTTTTTTCAGGAACTGGGAAATTAATTGACTAAACCCAATATAGAAAAAAAAATTAATTGTCAATCTGAAAAACAATTCTAGTATATGTCAAGCAAAAGTTGCATATGGAGTGCCAAAACCGACACCAAAGCCAAGAATAAGCTAAAATAATAACTAAAAAGCAAGACAGATGTTACATTTATCCACGAGCTATTTATTCCAAAGTGAATATAAGATACGATGATTGCAAGCGTTTTGTATGTTCAGATTACAGACGCAGTAACACATTAGTTTAATGTTTATTTAATTAGATGGCGAATAAATTATTTTATTTGTTTCTTTTCTTTTTAATATTGTTTTAAAAAATAGTTTAGTACTATATTTAACTTTTTGTTTTAGTTTATTTAATTATGTGTTTTTAAAAAAGTAGAAAGATAACAAAAATGACGTCATTTATGTTTAAAAAAATAGTACAGTATCTTAAGAATTAAACCGAAGCAGAAATTTTAATTTTCTTTAGTTACTTTAGCACTTCAAAGGTAACCATTATGTGGTGTTATTTTAGTAACTTGTATATGAGTCTTACATACGTTACCTGGGATAGACATTAGTTTTTGGTGATTAAATTAGTTTCAATATACAAAAAATGTTATTGAATAATAAACCAATAAGTAAAGGTTTAAAATATTGGATGCTTTAAAATAAAACATATAATACTTATATATAATATATAATATTGGTTCTTTTTAATGTGGTGAGGTATTTATTAAAAGACCACTTAAAGTTCAAGAGCATAAGAAACATACGAAACGAGCTGAAACGTCGAGATCTGGGATTAGTCGGAAGCAAAGTTTACCCTTAAGGAAACTCATTGAAAAAAAAGAAAGTTTTAAAAAGCTGTAATAATTCTAAACAACTAAAATGTATTAAGTAAACTTAGTATGGACATGACGGATATCTGGCAGCTGACCCGTGAAAAATAGGTCAAGCTTCGGTAAACAACCAATAGTATATAGGTTGTAGCTTTAAGAGTTATTGTTAGTTATTACTTAAAACTAGTTGAAGATACATCCCTACCCAAAATGTTTTGTACCAATTACCAAATAAAGACAATAGAACTCCAAGATTTTAGAATTATTGAAAACATAACATTTTCTAACACCTATAAAGAATAATTATACACATGGCCCGAATTTTAAAGAGTAAATGTTTTTCCTGGAGCTATACAATAATTTAAGTTTAAAATACAATGTTTAAAACAATAGAGAAACATGCTGATTAAGCGCAAATTTGCGTCAATATTAGAACCTTAATTTTTAGCTAGGACTTAATGGTGCTAGCCTAATCCCATTAAGAATAATATTAGAATTTATTTATTCCAAATATAAGTATTATAGTTTTAACACAATTTTATATTAATGATTGTGTTTGTGCCAATAAAAAGTGTAATATATTTATTAAAATCAATAATTATGTGTTTTAAAATTTGACTTAATTTAGTTTAAATAAACAACAGGTACTTAAACTCTTTTATCTCGTAACTCACTTGGCATGTTTTTTTTTTATTATTATTTTGAGTACACTTTCTTATATTGGATTTTTGTAAATAAATCAACTTCAGGTGTTTTTGGAGTTTCTCCCATAAAATATATTTATTTAGTATTGTTAATTATGTTCTTGCGCAGGCTGACAAACTATTAGTTACAGGGAGTAGCAATAAGGAGTAAAAGTGCAAAATTTTTGGGAAAAAAATCTTCATCGGTAATATGTCAGCCATTTTGGCACTTAAAGTTGAACCCCTATGGTGTCTAAATCCAAAA